>JAMKCH010032994.1:0-294035 GCA_023653785.1 Ophioderma brevispina
AGCGGCGAGCCTTAGTCGGCGTCTACAGGCTCACCAGACCTTATCAAAACACCATTATTTTTATACAGTGTGGCGTCTCATCCTTTATACTATTATGTAGAGGTCAAGTGATCTCATTAACACCGTGTATACCCCATATACTGAATGTTTTTACGCCGATTTTATTTGTTGAGTCTAACTTTTTCTTCTTTTTTACACGGGGACTAAGCAAACCAATCTTTCTGAAATGCATTGTTTTTGCGATACTGATCAATAGTTTACGGATAGGTCCTACACCCCTACTTCTTATCACAACTATATTAAAATCCATCAATGAACGTGTCGGTGACTAGGAAGCTTGTATTCCGGGGTTGGTTTTTTGCTAAAAAAAGCGGCCGGCTCACTAATTTTCGCAACGAAACGAAACAGGCTCGTTGCATCGATTGGATTACCGTTTATTCCGTCTGTAAAAGGTGTATTGACGACGGATTATTTGTCTCATTTTCCCGGTCCAAAGTAGTCCCTTTTTTAGAAAATATATTTTCTACGAACACGAAACACGTTTGTATTGTTATGATTGAACTGACAAACTTGAATGTTTCCTGATCTTGACAAAGCAGAGTACTAAAATTACAGTTTAATACGATAATTACACTTCCATACCGTTTTTTCAATTGTCATGGTGACCGTAAGCCTACTCCCAAATAGGCTGTGGGACATGTCCTTCTATGCTGTTGGTTTGTTGTCTCCTCGGGGGCTAGGGAAAACCAGTGTCAATTCATAATAAATTATTAAAATCATATAATCGTTTGTTCCCACAAATAAAACTGGCACAATTTTCTTGAAAAAGAATAAAAATTTCACTTCAATTTCATTTTCCCCAATATCCTGACTAGTGGATGCACATGGACTTCAGCAAACATGGAGTTAAAGATATTCGATCACCGGCCCGGTATGCGTTGAAAAACACTTCCGATTCCCTTTCATCTGGGAGTGCAGGACCATTGTTATATGGTCGCGCAGCTGAATAGATTTCAGCTGTTACCGCTCTCCAATTTAAGACTGAGTAACTTTCCAGGACCAATACTTAACCTCATTCACAATAAATAAATATTGAAGCTTCTATAGTGCGTGTCAATTAAACTTTGGCCATGTTTTTATCATTTCTTCGAAAAGGAAGAAACATGAACAACATCATGAGAGGAATGTTGCTGGGCAAGCTTTGACCTAACAAATTTGTGCAAACCAAAATCCGTAACTTATGCTTACTTCATTTCTATTCAATTACCGTGTTTTCAGTAGACAATTTAGTGTAAACGACCTAATTATAATGTACACTGGTTAGTTATTATGAAAGAGTACGGGTATTTGTCACTCCACCCGAATCGTTGAGGTGGTAACACCTGGCTATATAACAATGGCCCCACATACCGGGCCCATATTAATATCTTTAGCTCATGGGTTGGCTAGTCTATACACGAATCCGATTTACACATTCCAACACCTCACTGCAGCCATAGCTGGGGTGCATCCTGCTGAATTCACCCAAATTTTCATATTAAATGTAGCGCTTTTGAATTATACTTAATCAAGCGTGGTACAGACGTACAAAAGATTTGGGTAGGTTTTGGGTTGGATGCCCCCAGTAATGGGCGGATCAATGCTGACCATCATTTGGCTGGTCGGATTCGTCTATACATATCCTTGGTTCTCTGATATTGGGGGAAAAAATTGAGGTGACATTTTATTTATATTTTAGAAATGTGCCAGTTTTATGTGGCGAACAGACCTTTATGTGATTTAATAAAAAAAAAATTTAATTAATGATTTACCTTGGTTTTCCCTTAGCCCCTCGATGGGGACAACATAATTTGTTATACATTGGTTATTTTGGTTCACGCCCCTTAGTCTAAAGTTAAAGAGAATATCAACAGAACTGTTTAATTTAATATGCCGAGTGTGGACCACTGGAACTCGAACCGACAACCCTCCAAAAGTAAAATCAATAACATCCATGAGTAAGCTTGTAGCCTGAAGCGCGAATTGGTTTTACATGCCAGCAAGAAGATGAAAAGAAGGATGATGGCTCGATTTTTTAAATCCGATTACTCAGGATTACTCTCATTCACCGGCTCATTGTTTTGGTAACTTCAAGGGCCGCTCGATTGCCCTTGAAGTATCTTCATCTGACTCAACTTGGCCTGTCAGGAAAGTTTCAACAGAACAGGAGTATTGACACACTGCTATAACTAAAACAGTTTATTATATTCCAGCTAAAATTTCCTGCTGGTAATGACTCACGTTTGGTCTGATCTGATATTATTATTTTATTCATTGGCGAAATCATTGAGGAAAACAGTGACTTTTTTAACTAAAGAAAACAGCAAAATTAGCCCTTGATTTAATGTTTTAGGTCAATAAAGGTTGTTATTTTAGCCTAATTTAACATCTCCGGTTAGTTTCCTTTGAAATACGATATATGAATGATTAATAAATGCATTTTGAATCCAACTCAACCATACCTGTATGTGTCAGACCGTTTCAAGAGAGCCAAACTGCTTTGAAAATTTGGGGTCAAAGTTGTATGGAAGTGATGCAGAAGAGTACGTTTCGCTGACCTGGTCACGACCAAAGTGTAACGACTTTGTGTAAATGCCAATTGACAACTGGGTAATTGGAATAGTTCTGGGATTTAATGACAGGTGTATGTAATGTTCTATAGCAAGAAGCGCATGTCTTTGATCCAATCAATCGGATTTAAGGCTATTAAGATGAATAGGCGGATGAACAGTTTATCTTTTGAAGTAACAGTTGAACCATCTCCTTCTTTCTCATCTTCTCTGACGCTAGTGAGGGTTCAGTAATGATGTTGGCCAAGTTCAACTCGAAAGTTCAATTAAAAATACTATTTTTCGCTGATAAAATATGATTACCACACGAACGTGAAGACTTTAAGGTGTTTTTCCAAATACAGGCGATTGGTAGTAACTTAGTATTAGTAGTGGGGATAGTTAAACTTCCAAATCAAGACGAAATACTATAAGCAAGGTAGTAATCAAGGTTTCAAGGTGGCAAATTTCACTTTCATACGGGTTGTGACAATTAGCGACCCTGGGTCACTAGTGACCCACCCTGAATTCATCAGACTTGTACGGAATAAACTGCAGAATGCTGTATGGCTTCCACCCTCAACTGCCACCTTTAATCCAGAATAACTTCCCTCACAGTTTGTCAGATATTTTCACTTTAGCTGGCCATGGCTTATACAGGCCATATATAGCAAACTTTGTTTGCACCCTGCATCTTGCGCTCCAGGATTTAGAACACTGACCGAAATTAGCCCAAGACAAATAGCCATAAGCGACTCGATCCGAAATTGGTATAACAGAGAGTAATCACTAAGTCTTGCTGCAGCTAATTTCCCTGCACTGGCTTTCCTGGAATTTCGCACAACAAACAGCGCAACAATAGCCACCATCCTGGCATTACAACGCTTTGTCATGTTGAAGCGGCATTCATCTGAGCATTGCATTCAACCCAAGAATGCGGAGCTCTGCCTATAGACAGAACAATGAAATTGCTAACATATGCAGTTCATGAAGGGGCATGCCATACTTCAACCTTGTAGAGTTAAACATCTCAGGTGACCAGAATACCATAGGTTAACCGAATACCTATTAGGGTGACCAAAAACATAAATATTCTAGGTCCCTAATTCAAGACACAGTATAAAGGGCGCTTGCACTGCAGGTCATAGGTTATCTTGGCCAGACCTGCCTCCAGATAACCCACGCATGCAGAGAAATACAAAGGAATCACCTGCAGAAATAGATGAAATGTTCATGGAACCAGGTGCATTCATTGTATTCTTCGCATCCTTGGATTAATCTGGAGGCAAACAAGTCCATTCATTATGATTACCTTCCGTGCAAGGGCCCAGATAACCTAGTTTAATCTTACTGAAAATAAATGTTTAGATCCGAATATGACAATAGGCCAGTGCACGTACTAGGTTCCAGATGTTCACAACCATAAAATTGGCACATGAATTCGCCGTAAACTTACGCTCGCGCCCTTTTAATTGTTGCAGTTCATATTCTTCTTTCCGCCGGAACTTCCAATTCCAGTACTTCAAAATGCTCCTAGTGTCAACGCTTGTTTCGGATTTTACAAATAAACTACATGTTATCATAGAACCACCTATCCAAGCTTCATATTAGGTGTCCCAAGTTTTGGTCAGTGGTCACGACCAGCGTCAGTAAGTGATTTTTGCAAAATCTAAGAAATCCTTCTTCTTGCACATAAGTCGCGTGGTCACTAGACTTATGACATGTATCGTCTTCTTCGACGGTGCCCCATGGAGTGTACACAGATTTTGAATCATTGGTCGCCGCCAAGTTATCCTTTGGATAAAAGGTCAAAAACGCCCAAAATTGCCAATAAACAAATCTTTCAAAGCATTTTGGGATTGAATCGCCAGCTACTTTTCATCTGTCGTCTGCTAACTGTCATCTGCTAACATCTATAACGTGCGGATAGCGATAGTAACGGTCATGTCCATAAAGTGAAAGTGTATCGTGCAGGGAAATGCATTTTGTCGTAAAGGACATACAGGTAGATTAGGGGACGTATAAGACGTACTGGAGACTCAGGGGCATTAAGGGCTATCGTGAAGATTATCAGTGCAATGTACGAGCATAGTGGAGATTAAGGGTCCACTCCGATCAGCGTGGATATTATGGCTGAATGATCCGGTTAATTGAATATAGTCCGCCCGGGGCCATAGTCCGGGCTGTATAGACGACGACCCAAACGAAATAAAGTGAGAAACTGATGTTGCACAGTCACTGAATCGAGTGGCCTATTCTTTAATCCTTTGTAGGTGGACTATGAGTCGAGCGAACTATAAACACTTCTACACGGGGCTTGTTCAGCTCAGGGAATCTTAAATCACGGGCACATATTCAACGGCTTTGTCCCTATTGTGGTTTATTTTTAAATCGCCAAATAGTAATTAAAAGTGGACTGTAATATGACAAGGCCCTTCTTTATTATTCATTGACTAACCTTTGTACGTTTGCTGTAAATGTAATATTGGCGATGCCTTTGCACACATACCGTATAAAAAGAACTTTTTTTGTTATCTTTCAGTTACGTGTAAACGTGGACTGTAATAGGACAATGCCCTTCTTTATTATTCATTGACTAACCTTTGTACGTTTGCTGTAAATGTAATATTGGCGATGCCTTTGCACACATACCGTATAAAAAGAACTTTTTTTGTTATCTTTCAGTTACGTGTGAGCCAGGCCACTTTGCATGCGACATGACCTGTCTACTTGAAGCCTGGATCTGTGATGGGAACATGGATTGTAATGACCTTACTGATGAGCGTGATTGTCCGACAGATGTTCCACCAGTATAATTATAGTAATTCCTTAATAATAAAATGAATTTGTTTCTTGGTTTTGCTAATAAATTTTGGATTGACTTTTAATTTTTTTTAGTCATGTCTTAAAATGAACCAGGGGCGGTTTTGAGAAAAGCGACCGGTAGACAAAATGGCGACCAGACTCCATTAAGGACAGTTTTTCCGAAGGGAAAATGTTTGTGTCGTTTAGATACCGTGCTAAGAAAACAATATATATTTTTAAATGCAAAAGTAGAAAAAAAAATAAGACGGTAGGGGTCCGGAGAGAGAACAGGGACCAACCTTGCCTACCGTTTAAGTTCGCCCCGAAATAAACCAGATTCATAGACATCATTCTTAAAATGTTAATGGTGACGGGCCATTCCGTAAAATGCAATTAGGGTGACGGGCTGTCTCTAAGAAATAATAGGTATTTATAAGTTCTGGGGATCTATTTTTAAAGGTCCACACAAAGAAAAGATTGCCCCTTAAGGCTTAAAAATACCCCATATGGCATGTAGTTAAAAACAACATTTATTAACATAATCACAGTCACAAAATACATCTATAGATACTATTTTGAACAGGATAGAAAAGCAATAATACAAACATCAAAACTCGAATTCGCTCTCCCCATCTTTCTCTCTCTCTCTCTCTCCCTCTCTCTCTCTCTCCCTTTTCCCTCCCTCTTTCTGTTTTAGGGTTTAGTTGAACTTTATATAATCCACACACATACATATACACTAAACATGTCAGCAGAAATTAAAATCATGTTTTTTAAACAAGGGCTGTGTGTATAAGGAATAATTTTTATTTTAAAAAAATGTACATATCGATTATTTTATAACCATACTTCTCAGATATTGTTTTGAAGATATGAAGAATACTATTGACTCATATTAAACATGTTAAAAAAGAACAAACGTTCAAATATTCCCGTCCAAAAAATGTATTCCAACCGGAAATATTACACTATGCTAGAGAAAGCTGGATTTGTGTACATGCTTTTTCACATCAACCCAATTGACCCCTCTCTTACGTGTGTAAAATGTGTGTCTTTGTGTGTGTGTATGTTTGTGTGTCTTTGTGTTGAGGTGTGTGGAGGTGTGTGTGGGGGGGGGGGGCGACGAATTCACATGTGTTCGCGTGCGTGTGTGTAAATGCGTGTATATATGAGTATGATGAGTGTCGATGAAAGTGGGTATTCATATTTGGGTCCTAATCAATTAAAAAGACTAATTTTTATTAAAATATTGCATCTTTGAAATCAGTACTTAAACTATAAATGGTGCTTTTAGAATGTATTTATAAATATTGTCTGAGAATAAATCAACTTCATGATTTTGTTCAGTGCTTACGTTTGTCTATTTCTTAAAAGCGTCTGGTTGGTTTAAAATGATAACTTGAGATTGAGATGGTGAAATTGCCGGTGTTTACTGTAAAGGAGATATAGTCCACTGGAGCATAGTCCGGACACAATAACAATGTGTTTGTACGTGTCTACACGATATCTGCTCTTGTAATGGTTTGTTTTAGAAATATTATTATTCATATTAATACGAAGTCAGTTCCCTTTTCCTATACAAATAATATAAAGCAATGGATTCATATTGAACGACCGGTATTGCACATGAGCTCCTCGACACTTAAAGTGAATAAGGTCTTGCGCCTCCCGTTGGTGTAAGGGGAGGGGGATCATGTGGACCACCTCAGAAAATCACTTTGGCATTGGAATTTTTTAACAAAACTCTGGTCATTGATGGGGTACATCAACACGACCACGTAACATAAATACAAATGAAAATTGGTTGTATTGTTTCAAAATGGCGGTCCACAAACCGATTTTACGTTGCTCACAAAATTCTCCCAAAATTTGGCTCATAAAAAAGTGACTCCAGTATGATTTAAGGGGCAACCGCAAAACAAGTTTTAAATAGCGCCACCAATAGAGGCCTGGAGAATGCTCCATTAGCATAAAAACGCCAGGGCCGATTTGATTTTTTCCCTCCAAAATATGCGCAACTGATAATTAGGCAATTACATAATTTTGGGCAAAAATAATTTAACGTAAAAAACGAAAAACAAAATGTTGGGTCCACGTGGACCCCTTATACACATAAGTGTTGAACATATCGAGTAGTTTATAACCATACTTATCAGATATTGTTTTAAAGATATAAGACTAATATCGACTCATATTAACCCTCGTCCGACCGGGGGGTCCACCCCCAAAAAACGGGTGATTCCCTGTCACACAAAAACCAAACGAATATGATCTAAGGCTCTTATGTAATTGTAAGTTCATCCTCTGCGGTCATTTTAGCGAAAAAAATGAGGTGCCACCTTCAGGGAGGTCAGGGTATCCCGTCAAATTCGGAAGGTAGGGGGTGGTTGCCACCTTCCTATACTACATTGTGTTAAATCCCAAAAAATTGTACTTTTTTACGTATGATCCTACTGTAAGCAAAATACTGACAATATTTGTATTTGTTTCTTATTTTTAGAGTAATAACATCTGTATGCTTACTTTGGCACCCATCTTTGCCAAATAAATATCAATTTTGCTTGCATGAATGGTGAAAATGGTCGAAAACCCCTTGATTTTGGAGATTTGCTAACAAATAACGTTATAAATAAGCTCTCAGTTATGACGTCACTATGACATCATATTGTTAAAACTTGATATGTTTGTACATTATTTGAAGAAAGGACATATGTAGCTACACAATGATACCAAAAAAGAAGATGTTTGTCCCTTAATTACCAAAAAATCACGGGGTGGTAACCACCCCTTGGTCGTGAACGTAGTAGAAAACCCCTTGGTTGGACGGGGGTTAAAAAAGAAATTCGGTGAACAATATTAAAGACAGGCGTGCCAAAAATATTGGCCAATTGGACGGATTTTACATACCTGTACGACAAATGTTCAAATATTCCCGTCCAAAAATATTGATCTAATATTTTGTATGACAAACGATATTTCCCAACATGTTTCCAACCGGGAATATTACACTATGCTAGAGAAAGCTGGAATTTAATACATGCTTTTTCACTTCAACCCAATTGACCACTCTCTTACTAAATGTGGAAAACATCAAGCAAATCAGGTAAATACGAGGCCAATCATGACATTAATTTCAGGATACGTCGCGCTGCCGCTGCAGTGCCCAACGAAATACATAAGGCCCATGTGAAGACGTATGCCAGACTGATGATATAATTCGTGGTTACCAGGGCGGTTAGCATTAAGCCCCATTTTAGGGTCTTCAAACGTTCAAGATTCCCAGCCGCATAAAATATCGTAATGTCATTTGGATAGGATGAACACAAACTATAAAAAGCTAATAAGATAAGCATCACACATTTTGTCATTTTATAGATACATGGGAAGCTCGCGCTAATGGACCAAATTTTTACATCACTGCAAATTATTTTATCTCCAATTTAGTCTTGGGTTGCGGGTTTCTAGGTTTGATGTATAGATGAATGCCGTTCTTAGCACGCAGTACAAGGCTATCCTGTGGTTGTACTGAAACGGCGTTGTTCAAAGAAAACTCAAAATGATGTAAGAGTGCTGCACAGGTAATCTTCATTTCGTTCAGGGCGAAGTGCTGACCAATGCAGTTCCTGTACAAAAATAGAACGTATGTATATGCATACTAAAAATAATTAGAAGATAAAGTAAACTGAATATTAAGTACTTTATCATTATCTGATCCACTTGATATTGCAGCAGTGTTTGAAACTATCAAAGGCACTATCAGTGATTTGCTAAATCAGTAATTTCCAAAAAAATCATCGGGTTTTGCATGCTTATAACAACAAGTACATGTATCCTAACATGTCCTACAAGCGATAAGACCAAAAGCAGCCTAAAAGGGCAAAATCGGATATTTTAGTCATTACTGTCGGTACTGTCCACACGGACACTTGCGACTCGTAATTGAATGTAGATTCATACCTATGAATACTGCTGTTTTCGAACTTTTCTGTGATTTTTTTTCAGTTGGACGTCAGCATAATAATCTTACTGAGTTACAAATCGCGGGCTTAAAGGGACATAATGGCATAAAAAAATTGACATAATGAAAAGCACCCTTACTGAAATCACTTCCACGAGTTTGAAAACAATTTGGATGTTTACATTCTGTAATAACAGTAAAAACAGGAAAAGTTCCGGGGGTGGCGTTTGTGGCCAAATGGCACCAAGTTTCATTTTGTTAAACATTTGACTTATTCGCAGCCTAGCCTACATAAACAGATTCATTCAAAATTCTTTTGGTTACATATCATCAGTAGAGTTCAACAAATCCGATCAACCATTTGTACACAATTATATTACCCGTTGCAAAATTTAGAGTGTAAACACTCACCTGTACTGCAGATGTCATTGATCAGTTATTGCCATTCATATTCCTAATAAAAAGTTAATTCCTAGAAACATTTTGCTTCACAATTTAAAGTAGCTCACATATTATTGTCGTGCATATTTGGGTGAAGATTCTAGGAAAGAAAAAAAAAATAAATACCTTGGCCCTGCTGAGAATGGCACAAAGGAATATGGCGGCATTTCTTTGAGATTTTCTGAAGAGAATCTTTCTGGCTTGAAAAATTCAGGATCTTTCCAAACAGTGTAGTTGTGATGTATGCCAATCAAGGAAATAACTGTAAATGCTCCTGTAAATATTTTTAGATGAAAAAGTATGAAAAGACACATAATAGGTGTTATTAAGACACAAACAAAACCGTGTTCCTATTGATATACCAACGTTCGAAAGTTTACAACTTGGGTATGTATGTATGTATGTATGTGTATGTATGTTGGTGTGTATGTATGTATGTGTGTATGTATGTATGTGTGTATGTATGTATGTGTGTATGTATGTATGTATATGTATGTCTATATGTATGTATGTATGTGTGTATGTATATGTGTGTATGTATGTGTGTGTATGTCCCGTATGTATGTATGTATTATAATTTTATTTTTAAACAGATGTTATTAGGGAGGTGTGGATGGAGCGCGAGTACCCCGGTGTTCTAAAAAATAAGAATTTCGTAACTGTAATGTAAGCTTCAGATTGTACCAGAATGTGTCAAAATAATGTCAAATTTGTTTAAAACGCATATCCCCCACCACGGCCTCTGCCCTAGACCCTTGGGCCCCCCGAGAACACAGCCACATGGGTTGTAATCGTACCTAGGATCGCGCATGCCGGGAGGGGGGTGCGGGATCCTGGATACGCCCATGATATAGAAGTTGTAGGCCTAATACAGTTGGAGAGCACGTATCCAGTGGAAAAGTGCAGGACTCGTGATCATTAGTGGTCAACGTGTTTGTGTCCCTGAGCAAGATATTTAATCTCAATTAACTCGTCGACCCAAGCAAAATGTGGGGATCTGTATAGGCTCGTGCGCTTGTAAGGCATATCTTTGAGCAGCCATCTAGATGAAGCGAAATGATTGTGACGATTTCTTGAAGGCGGCGTAATAATAATAATTGTCAACCGCGCGTTGAGCCTGTTTACGATTAAGCGCTATATAAAGTTGGTTGTTATTATTATTAATAATAATACAAGTGGTCCTGGACTAAGACTTCAGTTAAGAGGAAATAAAAACGATGGGTAAGATAAAAATTCCACGTACCTGCAGGGGCTACTTTACCATCTGGGAATGTAATATCTCGTGTTAGTCTCCTAACGACATTTGGAACCGGCGTATTCAAACGCAAGCTTTCTTTCAAACACATAGTCAGGTACTGTAAATTGGCAAGCTCGTCCCTGCAGAGAATGTTGATCAAAAATTGTTTACTTAAAAAACAGCTTTAAGTGCATACTGTGGGCGTAGACCAAATAACAACTGTTAGTCTCATCAAAGGGTCAGGACCCGGGTCAGGACAAAATCCGGTGTAAAAATTGTTGACAGCACATAACCGTCTGTCCCCCGGAAAAAAAGACAAAGGTAGGTGTACATTTTTCCGAATTCGGCAACCTTTAATTTCATTTCATTTTGGAATAGTAACTCCTAATGTATAGCTTCGATTTCTAGGATATCCTGTGTTACATAGAGAAATAAAGGGGCAAATCAGCATGAGGAATAAGTAAGAAATAAGTATATACCAACATATCAAATCTAAAATGCATTAGGGAATGTAGTTTGAGCACAGAGTTATGATACACTAGCCGAGGTACACATGAACGCAAATATTTAACACGGAGTGAAAAAAGGGCTTAATATCTCTCCTAGTCCTAAAAAGACTGAAAAATTTTCCTACCACTCGAGCTGATCATCGCCTTTAGCTTTGAAGTATTCGTCTATTTCTGCACGACACTTTGCTTGTATTTCTGGTCTTGTTGACATATTGTAAAGAAACCAGGAGATACCACTGGCCGTTGTGTCATGTCCTTCAAACATGAATGTGTCCACCTCATCTTGAATTTCTTGATCTGAAAGTCCAGTACCGTCTTCATCCTATTAAGCGAGAGGAGAAGAAAAAGGCTTACTAGATTGGATTATGTGATATTTACCTCTAGATCTGAGGTAAAACTAATTCACGCAGATTCAGGTCAGCGCCATCAAACCTCGTTTCGTTCGTTCCTTAACACTTAAGTGTATAAGGTCTTGTGCACTCCGTTTGTGTAGGGGGGGGGGGGTCCACATGGACCCCCACCCCTATGAAAACCACTTGGCCGGTGGAATTTTTTACCAAAACTATGGTCATTGATGGGGTACATCAACACGACCACATAACAGGGGGAAAAATGAAAATCGGTTGTACCGATTCCAAATGGCGGTCCAAAAACCGATTTTTGGAACGCGCACCCAATTCCCCCGCCGAAAAATGAAAAAACACTTTCCCAAAGGACTTTTTCCATAAAATTTGGCTCAAAATAGAAGATCATAAATACATTTACATTGCTGAAGTAAAATCAAAAAAAGTTACTCCAGTACGTTTTAAGGAGCAAAACAAATTTTGAATAGCGCCCCCAAAATGCTTGATTATGCTAATTAGCATAATAACGGCATGGCCGATTTGAATTTTTTTCCAACCAAAACATGCGCAACTGATATTTAGGCAATTACATAAAATTTTGGGCAAAAGCAATTTACCGTTAAAAATGGCGTACGCAAAACAAAATGTTGGATCCACGTGGACCCCCCCCCCCTTATACACTTAAGTGTTAATTTTGAAACAAAAATCTCTCACCACCTTTCTTCTTTCTTTCCTTTCCTTTTTTTTTTTCTTTTGCTAACCAATCTTTTCGCCCTTTCTTTAATATATCGTAACGGTAACAACCAATTTCTTAAGAAAATACTGGTAAAAAGAAAAGTAGGTAGGTTTTTTCCCCATAATTTGAATAAAAATCGCGATTATCATTTGTTGAACCTAAATTTGAAAAAAGGTTATAAATAACCGTTTGATTTTAGATGCTAGAGCTTATACCTGCTAATACACTAACCAGGCTGCCTATAAAAAGATTGAAAATCTTGGGTGGACTACCTTCTTGCATGGTATCTGTACAAAATGATTTAAAGTGTCTGAAAATGCACTAGTTATAGTAAGAAAGTGGTGTTTTTTTCATGATTGACGTGGTAGACTGGTATGTTTTCTCAAATTAAATGGCATTTGGACGGTAAATTTAAAGTACCGACTATGTAGCATCTCGTGCTGGGCGTTTTGATATCCTCTGCGTTTAGTGCTTAATAACTAAAAACGTGTCTGGTCATGTTGCAAATTTGGTCATTTGGTGATTTTAGTTTGTATGTTGGTGTTTGGTGTGATATTGTTGCATTTCCTCTGTGAGAATTTTAAATGTGATATAAACATGCTCAAAGTTTCCATTTTTCCCATAGACCAGTTAGTTCTGCTACAACTCCACATTTTGTCTTTAACATGTTGTCAGTAATGAATGTTAATGACAACATGTTAAAGACAAAATGTGGAGTTATGCTTAGCAGAACTAATAGACCACTGTGTATAAGTGAGTTAGTGGTGTTTAACCTAAACTGTATGTTTTTATTTATTTATGTGAAACGATTGTAGGAGGCATTATGAACAAAGTCTCCTCTAACGATGCAAGTATTCCTCAACACTTAGCCGCAGGGCTCGATTTAGCACTGGCCCGCTGGCCCGCGGCCAGTGAAATTCCTGTCGGGCCAGTAAGAATTCAACTGAGCTGGCCCGTCGGGCCAGTTAAATTTTCAGAAATGTAGGTTTGGTAGGTCTTGTAATAAATTCCAGTTTTACCTCCATGTTGAATTATCATCAAAATGCTTTAGTATTTCATTTAATATTTTCATGCATTTCTGCTTTTTCAAAGATCATCCGTCACTACTTCAGTGCTGACTCCCACTGGCACAACTTCTCTAACACAGACGGATGTGTTAGTCCCTCTGTCAATCATATAGCGTTTTATGTGCATACGAGCGAGGGCCAGTAGGTCCCTAGGCTTCGTGCATGAGTGCTATTCACAAAAAGTATGATCTCACATTATGACATAATTCATAACAGCAACCAAAAAATCATGCTGCTTCGCTTCATTTTAACTGCAGTGTTCAGCAGAAATGAACCATTTCTTAATTGCAGTGGACCAGGCCCCCTACAAGAAACAGGATTAGAAAGGCGTTCCTATAAAAAAAGATGGCAAAAGAGCGAGTATGAAAAGAAACGGACCCGAGATTATCTCCAGCTTTTTCTCAAAGTGACAACTGAAGACTGAGCAAATAATGATGTTTTGTAGAACATGAGGAGTAATTTTTTTCAAATATATTTGTTTTTTTGAAAATAAATAATTTATACGTTTTTGGAAAAAAATTGATATAAGGTAAATGCAAAAAAGTTACACAAAATAGACAAAGATACTGAAGCCCTGGGGAGGAGGGGTTTCGGGGCACTGATCTGAAATGGCGGTACGGGTATTTGCGTTGTTTAAGACTCCCAGTTCGTAGCAGTTCTTTAGACTCCTCTACTTTGCAACAAAACTCGCAGATTAGATTTTTCCATGGGGAAATTTTGCCAGTTCATCATCTCCACAACCTCTAATTTGACCTAAAATGCAGTTCCCAAGTCCATATATTGAAAAAAACAAATCAGTTCCGAAGATCAAATTTATTCAAAAGATCAGTTCTCAACCCCCAAGTTTGGCGCTTTGTGCTGCACACCCCAATCCTAAGTTGAGTGCTTCTCAGGACTGAGGGCTCAAATATAGGGCCTTTTGTATTTTTGACATTTAGGCCAATTATCAAAGTTTTGGCGTAAGCAAGAAATTCATGACCATAGTATTGAAAAATGGTTGGGCCAGTGACTTCACTGCAGGGCCAGTAGGTTTCCTAGTTCACTGGCCCGACGGGGCCGTTACACAGAAAAAAAAAAAATCCACCCCTGCTTAGCCGTCAAAGGCATTACCTTTAAAATGAAAATCGGCAAAAGTTCCATATGTCGCCCTCCCTACGAATTTTGCAAACTGAACATGTGGTTTATTCCGTCAAGGTTGCAGAATTCGTAGGGGAGGGGACATATGCAACTCTGTCCTTACAATCTTTATAAAGCCTTGCAAATAATACGCCATGTTTACCTTAGCGCTTAGTAGAATATCCAAGAAATCGATGTATTTTCTCTGTTTTTCGCTGGTGTTATCTTTCAATGCATCCTTCCTCTTTTGAATCACTGAACTGGTGTAGGAATGCACGAGATGCGTCGCCTGCCGCCATTTATATCCACTGTAACTCAAGTGGTAGATGAGATCTATGTGGTAAGGTAAGAAACGAAAGCGGTCCATGACAAGCTCTGCAAGGTCCACAACACCACGGATGTAAGGATGTTTGTGACTATATCAAGAGAAAGTCGACAAAGATCAGATGTTGGATTAGAGTCTTTCATAATGCTGAATGCGCCTTGCACAATGCTTAGTGCAGCTGATTTATATGGGGTGGAATTTTGCAATTTTATGTACAAGCGCCAAATTTGGCACAGTGCTACTGTGTTTGATGAGCTGAAGATAATAGGCTAGGGGACCAAAAAAGGCGCACTGTTTTAGCATACAGCGCCTTCTAAGGTGTTGGTTTTACTGTTAAGCCAAGTAAAGAAATAATAAAACCAGTTGATCGTCCGGACTTTTGAAAATTGTTGGTGAGGGAGGCCCTTACTATTTGTTATTTTATTATTTTTTTTCAAAGATGCCCGCCATGTCTAAGATGGCCACCATGATATTACGTTGTGGAAATAGTAGATCTATATGCAAGAAGGTAGAAGAAATTACCCAACAAAAATGAAGGATACTCTTTAAAATAGGTATGAGAGTTCAATAGTGCTCCGATATTTTTGTTGACTTCGCCCCCCCCCCTTTTTTGCCTATTTTGGTGGCGTTGTTGATTTTTTTTTTAAAATAATAAATAACAAAAAAATTGGTGCGGCGTCCAAAATCGGTGCGGGCGGGGACGATCAACTGGTTTATTTCTCTACTTGGCCTTATATCAAATAAATTACCCTCGTCTACTGAAAGGGGGGGGTAATCGGAGGTTACCTGCTATTTTTTACGCCCTACTGAACCCCTTTTCTGGTGCCAAATGATTTAATGTAATACCAATTGCCATGTTACGCTCGTTTTTATGCAAAACCAAACACCCACCGGGTATGGGTAAGTACAGGGTGATCCCAAAGTGATGGATGTGGGGGTGGCAACCCCCCCCCCTTCGGGCCGCGGGAGAGAAGTACCAACAAGCCTAGTACGACGCAGTATTACAGACACTTGATTTTGATACCAATAGATAGCTGTGGTCCTCCTCTTTCCATTGATACCAAAATGAGTACCAACATGCCTAGCATTACGCCAGAATGACATCATAACGTCCGCATGTCAGCAAAACTGTCAATTAACGTTATAGAGACATCATAATGTTTGTACTTATTTTGATACCAAAATATTAATCTCTAAGCTATCTTGTGGTACCAAATTTATAGGAATCGAATGAGAGTGATAACCACCCCTTTGGGTGTGATGTTACAAAAATAGCTCAGGTAGACAAGGGTTAATCCAAATTTAGTTTGGTGATAGTGTTCGGTGAGCTGAATATTTTAGACTAGGCGGTAGCGGCCAAGAAATCCCAGTTTTATACGTTGCTATTGGTTTAAATGCAGAATTTTTGATGCATTATAAGGCAATATTTTGTTATTCCTAAACCGTTGGAGCTGAAGAATCAACTCCACTGTAAGAGTTATTTCTGAATTTTATGTAGGAATAACCGACGAGGTCGTAAGTAAGTCATGGGACATTACAATTATTGATCACACGTACATGGACTGCACACAACGTCTTACGTATTGTTTATGCTTTACAATGCTTTACCAATACGTTATGACCCTTTTAGCTTGCCATAGACAAAAATAGCGGTTACTTGGATAAGGTAACTGGCCGCTTTTGGTGACACACGTTTTTGGCGTAGTTTTAAGTCCCGAAATTACAAAGTAGTGATTTGCTAAATCAGAAAATCGTGAAAAAATCATTAAAAAATCAGATTTTTGCATGTCTGTAATAAGTATAGGTATCCTGACATATATTACAAATGATAGGACCAGAAGCAACCTAATAAGGACAAAATCGGATATTTTAGTCATTAGTGTCCGTACGGACACTTACTACGACACGTAATTGAATGGAGATTCGTATCATTGAACACTGCCGATTTCTTCCTTTTCTGTCAATTCTTCAGTTGGAAAAAGTAACTTCTGATAATTCTTCAGGCTTATCCTTCACTTTTAAGCTATTAATGCAAATTTCATTTTGACTCTTTCGGATAAATCACTGATAGTGTCTTTAGCCCTTAGCATTACCGTAACCTTAACACCAAGCCTACGCTTAATATGGTTTGAACAAAAAGTGTGTTAGCAAGAAGTGAGATATGTGCGTGATGTCACGCAAAAGCTCACAACATAAACCGGATATTGTACCCAGATGTTGTTATGCAAATACATGGATAGCACGTGCTCAAACACATACGAAAGCAGAAAATATAGCGTTAGATATCGTGTATATATGGCATCGGGAAGTGTGTGTGTGTGTGTGTGTGTGTGTGTGTGTGTAGGTGTGTGTGTGTGTGTTTGTGTGTGTGTTTATTTTTCATGAATAGCGATGCTGGCCTAACCTCTTACCTCGCCTTCTCCTCTTGACAATTGCTCTCCACACTAAAGATGCATTTAAGAAGACCATCCAATGTAAGTCGACTAATATCCGTAAACATTTCTCTGGATATTTGCTCTCCGTTAGGACACAATCGCTTCCATTTTGCCTGGAATATAAAATTAAAACCGGGTAAAAAGCAGCTTGCTTGAATAGTTCTGTTAAGACTTTGTAAAACTGTAACAATATCAAACAAGAAAGATGTTGAAACAGGCCATCCAAGTCTCCACTTCTTGGGAATAACTCTAGAAGAGGTCGACAGGGTCGATCTACTTGGGATCTCCATCTGTAATGACCTGTCATGGTCTCCTGTGATTACCAAATGGCTAAAACAGCCAGTCAGCGACTAGGATTGCTCCGTCGAGCTGCACCCTATCTTGGGGCAACACCCACTTCACTATCCAAACTAGATGCAATCCAGAGACGTGCCATTTCCATCATTGGTATCCCCGAGAGTGAGCTCGCCACTCATCACATCCAACCACTTGGTCATCGCAGGGGTAGTTGGATGTTCACTCTTTTCCTACCGCATGGACAAGCACCAGATTCTCCTCAACCAGCTGCTACCTGAGCTGCTCTCGGTTGATACTCACCGTAGGGCGCTAGTCAGGTCTACATGACATTTATAGTGCTGCAGCAAGAGCCCGAAAAACCCTATTTTTCGAGTAACCGGGGACCTACCCTAATTTGAACCAAAGTGCATCATAATCAAATAAAGCTTTGGAAATCTCAGAAAGCCGAAACCTGCCCATGATGCACAAAATATAAACGTGTACAAGATGAGTTATGAGGGGGGAAGAGAAAGGCGCCCCTATGAAAAGCACAAATAATAACAAATAAATGAAATTGCACACGGGTGGTATGCCAAATTCTACTATGTAGTACAAATCTTCCAATGCGTTGCCGCTATAAGAATGTGTTTGGATATAACTAATCATGATTATGTCGTTATTTGACCATTTATTAGGTTTAGATAATAATTCTAAAGTAATGTTATAGATAGGGGGGGTGTAGAATCCACCAAAAAATGAGGACAAATGACCATCTATCGTGAATACAAGCCACTGGACTATTTTCTCCCAGTAATTCAAATGCTTAAACTATATTGTAAAGTGATCTCAGATATCCATTCATTCATTTTAATAACATCGCACAAATTTAAGCAAAAACAATATGACCCAGTACGGGGGGTAGTAAGGGGTTATTGGAGTGAAAGTTGATAGGATTAAAGTAACTCATCATATCTATGTTTTAGATTAGTCTATAATAATACTTTCCTCTAATATCATTGAACGTACGTGCAGTAGCGTCACAGACCAGGAGGGGGGGGGGGCATAGCTTGCCACCCCAGAGATCTTTGATCGGGAAAGCGCTTGCCTCAAAAAAGAATGCTCGTGAGACATCTTGTCCATTTTGAGCGATTTTGACGCATTTCGAAAGCAATGAGTTTGCCACTAAGAGTTAAAGACTCGATGGTAAACCCCGATTCTCATTTACCACTGCATGTGGCCTGTCTTATGACCCCTTAAAGTTGTCTCCTTGGGGGACCCCTTAGGTACCAACGTGATGGAAAACACCTTGAGGCCACTTAAGTGTTCATTGCTTTGTCCTTTTAGCCAAAAATACCAGAACAGGACAATAACAGAACAAAACAAACGCAAACAAAAAAACTCCGTTAAATTTGTATGGACTCAGTAATATACTTATGGCCTGATGGGGGTTGTTGTGTACCGTTCAATATGACTTGAACAGAAGGTAAACCTATGGGCGAATTAATTTGGTATTTTTAGGCACCACTGAATAGAAGTTAAAACTAATCATTGATACCAAAGTTGCAGTAATTGAAGTTTCGGCCATGGTTTTACCAGCCCCCCCCCCGCCATTAGGCCCAGGTGTGTTTTAAAAATAGTCTGGTTTAACGGAGAAAGCATATGGCTATAATAATTAAACTAAAGATATAAGTAGAGTTAGATCATTTACAGCACGGGGGGGGGGTTCTTATTGGAAAAGGGTGTACGGGGATGTGCAGTATTTTCAGCCGTTTGGTTATAATAAACGTATAATTAATATGACTAAATCCTCTGGCCCGTTAATATGCCAAAAGCGTTTGTAAAAAAGCTTCTGGGTATATACTCTTTTCCGGTCATGTAAGCGAAAAAAAATGTGAATGGTTACTATCCGGAGTTGAGGGTATGCATCAATGTCGAGGGTAAGAGGTGTGGTGGTTGCAATCCAAGAATATTTAATTGGTACAGTTTTTTAAAGATATTCAATAAGGATTCAAAAACATATTAAGCACAGTATGGCTCTATAAAACTCTGTTTTGTGTAAATTTAGTAGAAACTAGTCAAGTGCCATGGTTTTAGCTGAAAACCGCCATGAAAATCCGCCTTTATTCCTACTTTTTTTAGCGCAAAATTTGATTTTCGCCTATTTCTGTGGAAATTAAATGCCAATTTTGCGATTCGGGGACTTTATGACGTCATAGTGACGCCATACTAGGTATGCATGGTATTTGCTTTTGGGAGCAATGGAAAGAAGACTATACCAATGCACTGGTATATGCATCGGATGGTTATAACAAACTCCCATGGGTGGTAACTAATCATTTCCTAGCGAAGAAGAATCTGCCTGCAGGCTGAACTTAATTCTTAGGTAAGAGGATTGCCACGCAGGCATTATTTACTGAAATCATCATTTCTTAGCCAGGAGCGTTGCGCCGCAGGGCCCTATACTTTACTGAAATAATCATTGCTTAGCTAAAAGGATGGTGCCGCAGGTCTATAGTAAGAGGATTGAGCTACAGCCTTATATATTTACTGAATTATCAATTTTTTTAAGAAGGTTCTCCGCAGGCCTATAAAATTTAAAGAAATATAATTTTTCTCAAATAGAAAGCTTACGCCGCAGCCCTTAGAGTTATTGATGGACATCTAAATAAATTTAGAACGTCGGTTAGGCTATGGAATAAATTTATATTGACCAATTTTCTTAGATAAGAGGGTTGCACCCACTGCAAACCGATAAATTTACTGAATGGATTAATCATTTCTTAGCCAAATGGTTGCGCCGTAGTAGTAGGTCAATCAATTTTTCTTAATATTCATTTCATAGATGGTTGCGCAGCCAGTCCTATAAATTTAGTGAACTAGAGAAACAAAAATAAGGCCCTTGAAAGAAGGTAGGGCTTTAAGAAATGAGGGACCCAATGTTGCGTTACATATGTCTTTAGATCAGAAGATTGCACCGGAAGTCCCTATAAATTTTACTTAACTAATCATGTTATCAAAATAAGATCTCACCGCAGGCGGTATGAATTTAGTGTTGGCCTATAAGCTATACTGAACTATCATTTCCTGGCCAGACGATTGCCACATGCACAGACCCATATATGTGTGAAATTTATTATCAGCCCCCGGAAAGAGGGTATATCTTTAGAGAGAATGGAATTGTGGAGTAGTAAATCATTCTTATATAGAAGATTTGACGCCTCAGGCCTATAAATTGGGCAACAGGCTAAAATAGTCACCTCCGACGCCTCCTGTACTTGGGTTAGGAGCAAAGTCCCAGTTATCTAGGCCCCTTACCTCAGTGGTTGCACCCAAGGCATTTGCAAAGGGGGGGGGTGGGGGGGAGCAGAAGAGGTGCCGAGGCATATTGTGATGGGGCTATTTGGGTCCTTCTCCATAACACGGTCCACTTCCATGCCCTACCCTAAGATTTGTTAAAATTAGTTAAATTATGAGGTTGACAACCGCGGACCGTCATCATCGCTTACACGATGTGGCGGCAGTATGTATAGTAAATTATCAGGTTTATTCCTAACCAACAACCCCCCCCCCCCCCACATAAACACACACACCATACAACACACACCATATACACACACACCGACACACCCACAATGATACTTGCATAATAAGTTTCTGATACTATTGAAAACACTGTGTTTCTGACAGCCCCATCTCAAAACAGCATTGGGTCTTGTGTGGCAGGTGGGGGTTAAGATTGGGGCGGGGGGTGGGTGGGGGGTGGGCGGAAGAAAGAGGGCTAGTTATCAATTTATAGAAGTTTCGGTTTTGTCAAGATTGTTGTCAAAATGTATTTAGTTTGGCCAACTCCCAGATTTGTGATGAAAAGTGGATAACACCTTCCTCCCTTCCTTGTTCAGGGCATGTTATCAAAATTTTCATACTGAAAATAGGGCGGTAAACTTTGCCCCCCCCATAAACTTAATTTTACAAGTTTTTAATTTTGCATGCATGCATTTCCTGACTCTGGCGACCTATAGCTCAATTTGATATATGACTAACCTTTGTTCAAATTAGCGTCAACACCTATCGAAAAAAAAATTAGGCCTCTGCTGCAGCACCTCTTGCTGTGAAAGTCTCACGACCAACTGGCCTCCCACAGCAAATCATTCTCGCATTCTCTGTAGGCTTTAATATGAAAGGCCCTTCTTGCTCATGTAGTATCAAACCAAGACTTGCAGATAACTGCTGTTTGTGTAATGCTTAGATTAGCCCTTGACATAAAAAAACCCCGATTTTCTGGAAATACCACAGTTTATGATATAAAAAACTTTTAAATTTTACGTTGCGCTTTGCTTAAAATCTCTTAGTCAAAACATATTGACTAATTGAACCGCTTGCCAAATAATCCAAGCCCCCCCCCCCAAAATCCCGACAAAAATAATACTTTACCACAAGATCGTGTGCAGACCCTGGAAGATCTTGCCCGTAGGACGGAGAACGGTCAAAATGAAATCCTGGAGTAAGCAATCGGCGATTTCTTGCCCATTTCTTGACGGTGCTTAGCAGCAAACCATCGCTAGCCCATTGCGTCGGATCATGTCAAAAATATGAGGTCTTCTTTTTGGTTTTCTATGACAAACCATAAATAATTAATAAGAAAGACATAAAAATAACAAATAAATAGTAATTTTACTTTAAACTTCTGTACAACACTTTTGCGTCAGCTTGGTTGCCAAGAAATCCCCAAACTTAACACGTCGTAATTGGTTGATAACGTAAACTCGTGACCGAAAAATACTGAAATTCCCCCCCCCCCGCCCCCCGTCTCAAAAAATGCAAATGCGAAAATACGCTTTTTTAGACAAAAAATGCTAATGCGAAATGCCTGAGATTTTTTTTGCATTATTTTTTATGCATTTTGGCCCACTTTTTCCATGTTTTCGGCGCCTTTGAAAAATTATAAAAATAACCTAAACAAACAAAAATAATGCGCTAAGCTAAAAGACCAATTTTAAAACAACAATGTGCGCGGTCTTCTGAGACAAACGTTTTTCTTGGCTATAATTTATAATGTTATCAAGTAAAGTACTTTTATTTCAAAACCGTTGTAGTTGAAAAAACTCACTGTAAGGGTTGTTTCAGACTTGTTTTGTACGGGTGTGGTACATGTACTAAATAATGTATTTACTTCACGGGAATTCGCAAATATCGATGGTTATCCACTTTCGTCAGAGTTGTTCCCGTTTTAAAAATATTTTGTTATTAAATGTGCGCAAAACTTGGCCTTTCCTTGAAAGTAAGACACAGAGGATGATTTCAAAATGAGATTTATAACAACCTAACCATATGTGCATGAACCCACAAATGTGAAAAAGGCATAGCAAACAGAGTTTTAGAAAGTATTGCTTCATACCTGAAGTAGACATTATAGCTTTCGCCAGTTCAGGATGGTATATTATTATCAAAGGTAAAAATGGGCCTCCCCAAAGGACGGTATATCTTGGTTGAGGTATTGCAAACGCCTCTTGAGCCCATCTCTTTTCTCTGGTGTCCGACTGTTAAACTAAGAGAGAAAAGTAACGTATTGTGAACAACTACAGTTTTGGAGGATAAAATGCAAAATGTTAGCATTCAGCAGAAAGTACATTGATAAGCAACTGCTTATAATGTTAATCCAAGCATTAGTTTCTCAGTGAATATGTACCCTTTTCAGGGGAGGTCTTGATGTGAAAATACGATCCTTTGTTCTGTAATATTTACTAATTAAAGCGTATACGACATTCCAAAACATCTAAACGTTAAACTGGACACCTTATCATTCGTAGAATGCTACATAATAGTCGCTTAACACTTAAGTGACCTAGGGACCCTCCAAATTTGTTTTCGCGATGGCCGCTTTACGCGTGGGTTTTTCGCGCCGAAATTTTTTCTAATTGTCTGACTTTTAAATGCGCTTCTTTTCATACCAAAAAAATTAAAATCGGCCAAGACGTTAATGAGTTAAATTAGTGGAGTCAACTGAGAATATTAAAAAAATCAAAGAACCAAAGCAAATTTTTTTTGCTGATATATGTTCACACATACATATAAGTAAACAAATAATAGTAACATTAAAAATAATTAACCCTTTATGTGCTGAAAACAAAAACAATTTCATTGTAGACGTTGCAAAACCGTACGTTATACAAAGTCGATGGGAAAATGATGTGTATTTTGCAACACCGGTTATTTTTAAAAATACATGGTTCCTAAAACTTCAAGTTTTTTGTTCAATTATTGTTGTAATTTGGGTCTTCTAGAGTTGATATCAACATAAAATAAGTTTTCAAAAAGTTTGATGTAAGCGCAAGGCTCATTTGAATTTTCCGTCTTTTTGCCATTTTTCGCGTGTTTTGAAAACCATGTTTTGCCCCTAATTTGCAGCCCAAATAAAAAATTTCATTTTTTATTGCTGATTTTGGGTTTTGTCTTATGCCTGCACATGTGGTATAAATTTCGTACAAAAATTCCCTCGGGAAAGTGGTTTCCTTAGGGGGGTCCCATAGAACCCCCCCCCCCCCCCCCCCCCCCTCCCTTGGGCACCAACGGGAGTGAAAACCCCTTGGTCACTAAGTGTTAATAGCTTTCACACGTCAATAATGGTTAAAGTGTTAGTCGCAACAGAGGTTTCATCGTGAGACTTGCTAAATGAGTTTTTAATTAAAAAATGATCACTCCGCGCTTCGTGTCAAAATTGCACTTAATTTGGATATGTATTTTTTCTCCTTAAAGCGGCACTGCCACATTTTCACAAGATATGAAATTTCTTCAATGCTCGCAATGATAGTCTAGGCCATTGGAAGAAAAGAACTCAGAAAAGAGGATATTTACACATAAACATGACAGACCTACAAGTAAGGAGAGTCGTAAGAGGCTAAAGACATCCACGTAATTTGCAGGCTAACATTAATCTACAAATATGTCTATTAATGAATATCATTAGACTCGTACTCATTGATACTAAAACCACAAAGGTCACAGACCGGTCAAACAGGGTGCTGAATAAATGTCGCCGGAGGCATTAAAATCGCTCCGTTTACCCATAGGGCGCTGAATGTACTAATCCATTTCAGGTGAGGGCTGGCTGATGTATGTAAAAAGGCTTTCCAACCATGTAAAAAATATCAATTTTGAAAGATTTTAATTTGATTTTGTATTTTCAAATGTGACAGTTGTCTCTTTAAGAACAGATTCTGTGTAACACCGTAGCCCCGTAGGACGTTGTTTAAAAGATTTTAATATGTAAGGAGGGTAGGCACATAAAAATGGATTCATCAATATAAACAGTAATCACAGCTGAGGGAATACTCGCAGGGCTTTTCAGCTGAGAATTTGCCAAAGCCAAGACTAGACAGATTGGCAAGTGTAACACGCTTGTTGAGAAGAAGGAATCGATCCTTCGACGCAACTCTAGACTGACCTTTCCGATCTGATGAAAGAGGGCGTGCTGAAATTGTCTAACCGCACCTATCTGGTAGCAGAACTCGGCTTGCAGCGCGGATTAAGTCGTGTTCCACCGAAAGGGAAGTGCCAACTCGATAAGTGGCTGCTATCGAATCGAAACTGAAGTATCTGGGCAAAGATGACCGTTGTTTTGAGAGACGCGTATTGCTGTGACTTCCATTTTGAAGAATGCTAAACCCCCTAGATCTAACATTTCTATTGATGAGCATCGGGCTCTTAAGGACCTCAAGAGGGATGACTCTATTCAGATTCTCCCTGCTGACAAGGGACGTGCTACTGTTATTCTTAACAAGGGTGCTTACTCGGACAGTGCAAGCAGCTTCTCAGCTCCACTAGGCTACACCCGACTCAAACGCGATCCGACCCAGAAACTCGAGCGTGACATTGGACTGTTCCTCAGGAGACTCCGCGACAACGATAAAGACTATCGATAGTCAGGACTATTGGAGACTGGTGCCCTCTAATAGTCAAGCCCCTAGGTTCTATGGACTACCCAAAATACACAAAGAGGGTGTCCCCCTGCGCCCTATTGTTTCGACTATTGGCTCTCCGACCTATGAATTTAAGCCAAGGAGTTTGACCTACCCTCCTCAAACCTCTGACCGTACAGAACCGAACACCATTGAAAGTCTCGCGTGATTTTCGCACTTTTTCATCTCTTCCTGTGACCCTCAAAAACCGGAGATGCTAGTATCCTTTGATGTGGAATCGCTTTTCACATCTGTTCCTCTGAGGAAGCCATTGACATTACCATGGACCTTATCAAGATGACGCGACCCTGATTGACAGGACATCCCTCCACATCGCTGACGTGAAACGGATGTTGGAGTTTTGTTTGACTAACACATACTTCATGTTTGAAAGTGACCTATACTCCCAAACTGATGGGCTAACGATGGGTTCTCCCGTTTCCCCACCAGTGGCTAACCTGTTAGGAGTCATTGAGGCAGGAAAGGCCCTTCATGACCGACCTTAATCCAACGAGGCATATGGAAAGTTATGGGGATGACACTTTCTGTGTTATAGATCAAGACCACTAACGTCTTCTGACCATCCAAACAGGTCTTCGGCAAGGATGTCATCAAATTCAACTCATGAAGCGGCGGAACAACGGACAGATTCGCGTTCCTAGATGTTGTGGTTAAGAGGAAAACCTGACCTTACTGTTGACACGACTGTATATCGCAAGAAGACCCCACCGATCAATACTTGAATTTTGACTCTCACCAATCACAGTGTCAGCCAACGCTCCGTGCTTCGATCCCTTTTTCAAAGAGCTGACAATGTTCCGTCGAACAATATGGAAAAGGAAAGTGAAAAAGGATCACATCCAACAAGCTTTGAAGCTGAACAATACCTTCAAAGTTTGTACATGCTTCACTTCGCGACGCGGCCGATTACTGTCTCCACCAATGATCGTACTCCTAACGCTACAGTTATTTACCTTACGTATAGGGTACTTCTGAGGCTATTCGCAAAGTTCTACAGAAGAAGAATTACGGGTGTATTTTTAAAGATACTAACACGCTTACGGACAACACTAGTGCACACACAGTGGGCCAGATTTCTCGAGTTCGGTCAATGAATGAATAACATCGCTACCGTTTTGAGAGTTTGGCCACACAAAATTTTGAAATATGAGGGGTTTTTGTGATGGCTGCATCCGAATCTGACTGGTTATTATGCTGTCAGATAAACCGTTTTATCCATTTACAGGGGTCCCAAAAAAAAATCAACTCTGACGATTAATCGGTCACTAGTAATTAATAAACATATTTACGTTGGAGGTTGGTAATAAAATTTGGTACTAGGGGTTTGTTTGTGATGCCAAATCCTAATCTGGCGTGCTATTATGCTGTCAGATTAACGGTTATCTTATACAGGGTTCACAAAAATAAACCAACCACCAAAGCGCCCCTCATTTTGATTACTTAATGTAAAAGATTGTAAAATATTTTTAAACATTTATAAAAACTGCAGTTTCAATTAGCTTTTAAAAACCAAAAAGACCGCTTTTCAAATCTGGTGTAAAATGGTTTGAACTGAAGCCGTTTAAAGACAATAAACCGTAATGATATCTATGGAGCAATACTGGCAGATGGTAAAGGTCCACAGACTCCAAATAAAATATTAACATGTTTATAAACAAAACATTCTCTTGATAAAATATTTGATAATGTATATCAAATCTCAACATAACTCTAGATAATGCTATCTAAGGTCATTATAAATAATACTAGTACACTCTTTCATAGTTGGGCAATTTGATAATAAATGAATAAATTGAACCATCTGTGTGGCATAACAGAATTCATGTAATTGCAACAAAAAAAAATTCATATTATTTGTGTAAACGTCGTAAATGGGTTCCTTTGTAACCAATCGACATATGATACTGGAAGGAAGAGTTAAAAACTTTCTGTGCTCTGAAAAATTAAGTCTATATAGTCTCAGAACGAATTGTATGGAGTGAAGTCTGTTCGTTTCAAAACTGTTTACAATTCTCTTCTTCCTACTTTACCACCTCCAATGAAATACATGTACAAAAAGTGACACAAACTGGATTTTCCATCTTGCGGAAAATGGTGCATATTCCGGATTGGCAAATGTTTCGCGATTTTGTGATGAAACAAAAAAAAACCAAAAAATGATTCCAAAACAGACCTTTGAGCACTTTTATTAAGACACCCTGTGTTTGAAAATATGATAAATATAATAATATGCCATTCATAAATAATAATGATACGTGGAAAATTGTGAGCTAATAAATAATAATATATTCGATCTGAGTATTCAATGTGAGTAATAAATACACATAGCAATATGTTAGGGTGGATGGGATGATTGAGAGTTAGCTTCTAGGAGCATGGCCTTGTTGTCTGCCAGGAAGCTCCGCTTTCATTGTTTTCCTTGACATGAACATTCTCAAGGAGGATGCAATGTTTGGATCAGAATGAGCCATTAGCATCCGCATGAGATCCTCGTTAATCTTCATTAGGGAGACCTTCCTAGTGAAGAAACTCTCGGAAGTTCTTGGCCTTCTTGTTAGACGCCTTTTGTGCCTCTCTTAGCATGAAAAATGGGAAGCTCCTTGGACCTGATGACCTTTATGCGCATGCCACAGAACTTTGTAAAACACCTTGGACATATACTACCAAAGCAAAGGCGGCTGTATAGCCTTATGGGCAGCATGATAGGCCCGTATATTTGCCCACGCAACGCGCACGAGCAGATTCTTATTTTTCTTCATGAGGGCGCGTTAGACAACGACCCCTCTAGAGCCCTGGGAGGCGGCTCGTGGCAGCCAAATTTTTGTTGTATCATCACCTTACATTATAGGGCTTAACTTTAGTGGTGGTTAGAAGTGGGGCAGTTATAGGCAAAAAAAAGGACTAGTTCATTTTATAACCCGAAATGCGAAAAAGTGATCAAATTCGGCTCTTGACTATATATGCACTTCCAATTCCAAGAAAAAGATTTTACTGAAACTAGTTTCAGAGATATGTTGTGGATGGATTACCAAAGGGCAATTACACAATATATGAAAAGACATCTGAGACGTTTCCAGATTCATCGATTGCTGTTGTGTTGATGATAACCACAACTTGAAATCTGCCAAATTTTTACGCATTTTTTGAGAAAAAAGACCTCCTGAACATTTACTTTATGTGTTTCCGTGACTTCCGGTAGTGTGTGGGGTTACCCCGGGATTTAAGAAGAGTCAACAATTCAGATTCTAGTGTTCTGGAGGTTTACTGGGTATTGGAAACATAAAATGACATTTTGAAAGGGGGGGGGGGGGGGGGGGTCGAGTTTTTGAATTATTGACAACCCCTGGCCCACTGTGGCACCATAAAGACCATTTTCCCAAGGAACTCCAACGTGGAGGAGTTATCTATTCTATTCCTTGTGGATCATGTGACAAAGTGTACTTGGTGATGAAACGCCCGATATGAAAAAGAGAACCGAAGAACACCAGAAAGCGACTCAAAACGGGCAACACACAAAAATCGGATATCGCCGAACATGGTGGATGACAACATATAACATTGACTGGGACAAGGACACTACTATTTGGACAGGAACACTAATTGGACGGAAGGGAAAATCATGGAAGCTTTGTACATCAAGTATATCCCTAACAACTTCAATAGGGACAAAGGAGCAGAAAGTCCTCCTGAATGGGGTAAGATCTACTCAAAGGATGAAACGGAAACTTAATTACTGGGGTATCCTTTGATCATCGGGTATTGTTCCTTCCCCCCCCCCCCCCCTTGTTCAGGGGGATATAAGGTGCTGCAACATCATTACTGTTTTCTGTTTAGTTTGCTCTGATGATGGCATTCGCCCGGGTGCCGAGCGAAAGCTAAGCCTTCGAATGTGGATGCCTCTAGGAAAAGATTATTATTTTCTACTCAGTAATCACAGATAGGTTAGGACAGGGGAACTACTTGCATGGTCCTTTCTCATTTTGTGCACATACTATTAACATGCATGTGGCTGAACAACCACACACACACGCACACACACCTCTAAATTGTCCTCCGTACGCAGAGAATGTTTCAAGGTTGCACGTTATTCCCATATACAGAACAATATAATTGACACAAAGCAGTAATGTAGATGGAGGGGGACCAAATAGAGATGCAAAGCTCGTAAATATTGGCACCCAATAAAAAATCGTAAAGACAGGTTACAACTTTAAAACGCAACAAAGTGCAAAACAAGGACCGACAAAGACCAGTGCAGACGACAGTAAGAGACACTGGCACATGTCAAAAAATGTTGCTAAAACTTGGGCCAAAAAAATTACACTCTGGGACGTGGGGTGTTAAATTAGTTCATCAAAGAGCATCAAGAGTAATTCCAAAATCCTCTATAGGTAGGAAGGGTACATTTTTATCTGGAAAGGCCCAGTTTGATGGCCGTGGGTACTTCATCTCCTTGTGGTATTTTTTGCCCTGAAGTAACCAACATCTGTGGTAATGTCGTTCAACAGTCATAACTTTGTGTTGATAGACCTGAGATGAAACAGTGATGTGAAATTATATTGATCCGCGGGTCTTTGGTTTTAGCAGGCTTGATGGATGTTGGTAGCGGAGTGTACTTCATAGCCGGTGATTATATTCCTCATTATATCTTACCTCTACTCCAAATATGGCTTAAAGCAATAATAGAAATTTTGAGATTTTTACACGGTTGCATTGGTAACTGGCAAATAAACTATACCTATGAATAGTTAAGCTCGAAAATGTCTATGTGTCGCAAACGAAGGGATCATTAGAGGTCATTTTCTTGAGGTGGCACGATTTCATCATGGACGGACATAAACTTAGCATTTCCAGCTCTGTCGTTAAGTACAATCTGGGATCCCAATTCTAATTACAAAATCGCTTATTTTATGATTAATACGCATTTGTTAGCATTCTCGTTCGCAGGTATAGTTTCCAAGACAATTACCAACATAACTGTGCAAAGATGTAACATTTTGAAAATTGGGGGCGCTCTTCAAAGAATGTGCTGTTATTGCTTTAACGAGACACAGGCACATTTGGAAAATAGTGCGCCCTCCGGTTTTTCAAAATTGATATTTTTGCATGGTTGTAAAGCTTAAATACATTAGCTACCACCTGAAATCAACGTCCTAAACAGAATGATTTTATAATAAAACCACTCTGGAGTGGTTTTATTCAGTAGATTGTAGACCATAGTGTTGTAAACACATGGAAACATACGCGGGAGTTGATTTCCTTCCAGTCTGTGACCTTTGTGGCCTTAATATCAATGAGTAAGAGTCTGTAATATTAGTGTAATAAACGAATTTTTACACATCCGTTGATTACATTTACTACAGGCACACACATTAGGCTCAAATTAATGGATTTTTTTACCCATATATTAGGCTCCTATAAATATTTTTGTATGTGTTACTTTGCCTGTGTCACTTTATGTTCAAACCGTTCGATACAAATGGCTTATGGGAGTTTCTCGAAATGTATGAACTTGTTTTAAGTATGGCCGTAATAGCTCGTTGTTGGAGATTACTACACTATAAAAATTATTTTACTCATGTTGAGTAAAAATGTCACAGCTCTTAATGTTGAGTAAAATCTTAGTCAAAGTTTAGTAAACCTTACTCATTGTTGACTAAATCTTAGTCATTGTTGGGTAAAATATACTCACCTTTGGGTAAGGTTTACTCAGCTTTGACTAAGATTTACTCAACATTAAGAGCTGTGACATTTTTTACTCAACATTTTTTTGAGTGTAGATAGATAGTAATCTGTTGAACTTTAATGACTGCAATTTGTGATTTTGACTGTCATGTTTTAAAATGGCCCAATCATGTTGAAATGTATGCCATGTTGTCCATCTAATCATAAGGATCCCAAAATGTATAGTTTGTAGCACCTACGACCATTGGTTTTGGAGTTATAGGGTAAAATTGACTAAAATGGTAAAAAAGGTCAATCTCAATTTGTACGATGATGTTTGACCTGGGTCCGTGCTCCTCCTCTATATGAAGTGGTTTTGGAGGGCTTACTGTATTTTGCGAAACGAAACGAAACAGAACCCCCCCCCCCCCCCCATTGGATTACACCGCTTTATTATTCCGTCATGAATGCATAACGGAATAAAGCGTGTAATCCAATGGGAGTTCTGTTTCGTTTCGTTTCGCAAAATACAGTAAGCCGTTTTGGAGTATCTAAAATATTTTCCTTTCGTGCAAAACCTCTATAACCTAATTTTTTTTTTTTACCCAACTGTTTTTTTTTTGTTTATGCTAGCTAGCTAAAAGATACAACTTATCATTTTGAGAAAAAGAGTGAAATTTAAGAAAGTACTTACCTTTGGCAAGTGGCCCAAAAGCCAATGCCTATCGAGAGCTTGTGGAAAAAGCTGACAACGATTTCTCAAATGCTAGTCTTTGTCGAATCATCTGGATAAGTTTAACTACCAACATTACCAGAAGCATCATGAAGACGGTAGTTAGTACTATTGTTAGAGACGACCTTATATCCGGTCCCTCCAGTAGCATGGATTTGAATACAGACGCAATGAAAACCATTTTGCCGCCAATATTCTATATTTCCAATACGAATGAAAAAGTAAGGTACTGTGTCACTAGCAAATGCTTAAGGAATTTTCTGTTGACGACTTTCATGTAGAGTGCAATTATTAATCTTTACAGTGAACTTTGCATTTTGTAACTATAAATACAATGTTTGGACAGTCTTGTTATTTGGAACAACACAGGTCGTTTACATCAAAAACAAACAAGTAGTTTGATATGACGAATGAAATGAACTTTTTCACCTTTGCATTTTTTGCTTTTGTGTACACAAGTTGTTATATTTGACTGTCATATGATATTACTCATCACATGATGGCATCGATAAGCTTATCACACACACACACACACACACACACACACACACACACACACACCCCACACGCGTCACGCACATATAAACACCACACACATCATATATTTACATACAAACGCACACATACACGTCTTGATGAGAAACACAGCAGGAACAATACTGCAGAAAATTGCGAATCAAAATCACAATGATGTAATTTTTAAGTTTTCGGTTCTTATTAGGCACGAGTGGTGTAACCAAGGATTGGGGGGGAAGGTTCTCCCCCGGCCCTCTTTGGAATTAGTGCTTTTCTATACAAGCGCCAATATAAGAGTGAAAGCAACATAGGCCTGATAACTTTAATATATGCTTGCCCCTGAAAATATAAGTGCCTCCATTTTGCACCTTCTCCCAGCCCCTCAGAAAAAAAAACTGGTTACGCCACGGTTAAGCACACAAGCTTGCATAACAAAAAAAAATTAAAAAAACCCCAAAAAGGCAAACAAAAAAACACACAGAAAACACCTTTTCAGAATTAAACCGCCACATATATCCCCCCAAAAGAAATAACCACACTGAAAAAACCGGGGTGTTAAAGTTTAACACCAAGCCGGTGTCAAGCTTGTTCGTGTTAGTTTCTGGTGTTGAAATTTAGGACTTAACACCGCTCGGTGTAGTTGCATGATTGTATTTCTCCATTCTGGTGATCTGTCTGTTATTTGTGAGAGGCAAACAGTTACAATACAAGCAAAAATAAGAAATCAAACATTTTCTACTAAAATATCGGATGTTACAAACATAATGTTAACACCAAAAGTTTGGTGTTAATTAACACCAGAGGGTGTGGTCCCGTATTGATTCCAGAAGAGTGTTAAATAAACACCAGTAGTGTCAATTTGACACCCGGCAGTGTTAAAAAAATAATTAACCCCGACTATGGTGTTAAAGTAACACCAAGTAGTGTCATCTAACACCAACATTTGGTGTAAATCTAACACCAGTGGGTGCAGTCCTCTATTGATTCAAGGAGGGAGTTAAAATTAACAGCCATGGTGTTAAAGTTGACACCCCCGTTTTCGCAGTGCAACCTTGCTTGAAATTCCCTGCAAAAAATCTAACAAAAAGCCAAACATTTCCAAACAAACTAAAATATAAATAAAAATTGCCAAACAAAATGCATTTCAAGATATTCAAAACATCTAAAAACTATTATCATATCCAAAAAAAAAAAATAAAAGAAAAAAGAAATTGTGAAAAGCAGATATTACAGAAAATGAATAAGTAAACTAAAAACACACAGAAAAAATGCAACTCTTCTTTCCAAACTAAAACGCCACACATATTTGCAAATCCCCACACCCAAAAAACGGAATCATAAATTTATATGATTAAATAAATTTCACTGCTATTCTGATTTTCATTAGGAATGATATCAGTTGGTGGTCGCCTACCAGTTAATAGACCTCGGGGTCTGTGGTATAAACGGCTGGTAATGGAGACTAATATCTCTATGGACAAATTACTTCGTATGAGGACGCGCAGTATAAAATAGGACCGATTCAGGGCTGGATCGATATGTCCATACAGGGCCTTGGCAAACTCCCAGTGATCTCTGATCTTAAAGGATTTTATTATTTTTTTTAATTTATATACCGGTACGTTGCTATGCACCGCCATGTTGGTGAGTGTCACTGTTCTAAAATGCGCTTCCAAATAATTAAATAATATAAATTTAGTTTGATTTTATGTGTTTGAACCTACTGTTCTCTAAATATGAAGACAGAGCCGAGACTGTGGGACAGTCTAACCAGTTAATTACCATTATTACGGCGGTCCGGTAAGTATTTCCCATGGTGTAGTCTGTGTCACAGACTGTGTGTTAGAACATTAGCTAGTAATTATAGGCAGGTGTAGAAGTAACCATTGTCCGGCGTACGCATAGTCCGGGAACAATGGTGAACAATAGGGCAATCGATTCAGTTGACTCTTTACGCAACATTAGTTTCACGCTTTATTCCGTTATCGTCTATGGAGCCCCGGACTATGGCTCCTACCGGACTATATCTGCTTTCACACCGGTATCACTTACCGCAATCTGCTGCAAAATTCTATAAAATATCTGGGCGGGTATACCATCTGAAATTTTGACCGTTCATGATCTTCTCAAATCACTTAATGCCAGATCCCAAACTGATTTAATCGTAATGGATTTCACGAAAGCCTTTGACACTGTCCCACACAACCGCCTCTTACTTAAACTATATTATTATGGTATTCGTAACCGCACACTGACTTGGATAGCAAAGTTCCTCATGCACCGTAAGCAAAGGGTCGTTGTCGGGGGTGAGCACTCGGCTTGGATAGATGTTGATTCTGGCGTTCCCCAAGGTACGGTGCTGGGGTCTTTGCTATTCCTCGTCTACATTAATGACTTACCCCAAAACTTACATTCAGAAGTCAGGCTTTTCGCAGACGATTGCGTTATCTGCAGACAAATACACAATGATTTTGATCATGATCAACTCCAGGAGGATCTTAATGCCCTTGTTAAATGGCAGGATGAGTGGAGATTGCATTTCAACACCAAAAATGTTTCGCTATGCGAATCACTCATACCCGTGCTCCTAAAGTGTACGACTACAAACTGGGAGAACATACACTGGAGGAAACAAAATGCCATTCATACTCGGAGTTGACAATCTCATAAAATTCTCTCATGGAATAATCACATTAACCGTATTGTATCTACTGCTAACAGGCAATTGGGTTTCATACAAACAAATTTATATTCATGTAATAAACGAAGCAGATCAAACGAACCGCTTAATGTCTATAGTACGCCCTCGCGTTGAGTACGCTTCCTCCGTGTGGGATCCATACCAAAAAGAACTCGCACAGAAAATTGAAAGGTCCAACGGAGGCAGTCGGTTTATTTCAACCGATTATAAGAAAACCAGCAGTGTTTCTTCCATTCTCAAGAACTTAAACTGGACATCTCTAAAGGACCGGAGAACAGCGAATCGCTTAATCATCTTTCAGAAGGCAAGCAGTGGCGGCACCAGACCTCTTTTTCTGGGGGGCCAAACGGGGGGCAAAGTGAATTTTTTTGGGGGGAAAAAAAAGAGAAAATCTGGGGGGAAAAGGATCAAATATTTGGAGATTTTTAACCAATTTTGGCCCAAAATCGATGATTTTCCCCCAAATTTGGTGATTTTTGGCCCCAAATCGCCGATTTTGCACCAAAATCCCATCAGTTTCTTTCGGCTGGGTGGGGGGGGAAAAGTAGGCGGGCAAGGAAAAACATTGGGGGGCAAAAGCCCCCATGCCCCCCCCCCGTGGCGAGACACAGGCAAGGGAGAGACTCATGCCTCCAACGTCTGCACAAAACTAAATGTGTTAGACTGAGTCTTCAAGAAGCCAAAACATACTCATACATCTCCCCTACTTCATGAACTACATTGGTTACCGGTTTCCCAACGCATTCAATTTCGTACGCTGGTGCATGTCTACAAATCACTGAGAAATTCATCACCTGGTTACCTCTCTCCTCTGTTCAATCTCAGGAAATCTACCTATTCCCTCCGCTTCTCAAGTGCACACTGTCTTGTGGTTCAGAAATCTCATAAGCAGGCTGGTGATAGGGCTTTTTCTATTGTTGGGCCCAGGCTGTGGAATGCGCTACCCTACTCCATCAAGAATGCTTCCACTAAGGCTTCTTTCACAAAGGCTCTCAAAACTCATCTCTTTTCTAAAAATATAGTTGCTGTTTGGTTTCACTCCATCTCTTGCTTCTGTTTCTCTTTTCTAGTGCCTTGTATCCTTTGGCAATTAGGCGCTATACAAATCCAGTTAATATTATTACCCCTGCCAGTCGACGACCTCCTTCTGCCGCTCCAATGTCCTTCAAGGCACCATCATTCCAACTCATATCAACTCATTAATGCCAACCAGGATTGTTACAAACATTCATTTTGGCCGCAAACAATATCGGACTGGAATAAAACTACCCTACCACATCACTACCATTAATAAGCCAGACATCTTCAAGAAGCAAGTTATTAACCACTTAAATCAGCAAGACTAAATCAGCATCAACCTGTTCGTTTGGCTTTACCTGGAGCGTTGAGCAGTATAGCTACAGATACAGATCTAAATTGGTACTGAGCGAGAGATTAACGTTATCAGTCCGTCATAGAGAATGTGTGTAAATGAAACTAAATCTCAAATATCTCCGGAAAACGAAGGGATTCTATCTATGGATGTTTTTGCATCAGAGGGTCTGTTACTATGTCTTGTTTTGAATATGTATCGTACTTGGGTCTGAACCTATAGAACCTAGCAAGAAAATTGAACGTATTTGTCGGGTACTTCGATGCTTGCAGACACGGAAAAGTGAACACACAATCGCTACGGTCGCATCCATTTTTCCACAATGCCTTTCGATATTTTTCCAGTCTTGAGAATTTTCAAACACTGGTTTCAATTTACGCCAACTTTTTTTTTTCAATTTTAGAAACAGGATTACGTACTTACCGGACCGCCGTGTATAGACGACTATTTCCTGTGTGAAATAATAGTTTCTATATCGGTGCTCTTTTAGTTTGCTTAAAGCCCATGATATAGTTCCTGTCGCAGCGAGCGATTGGCGTGCTCAACACTGGAATTTTCAGACAAAGCTCAACTGACTTCGAATGACCGCTATGAAAAAAGTGTAAAAGAATTTTTTTGTTATTTTGGATGTTTTGTTGGATTTCGCGTTGTTACCATTGTTGTTGAAATCGTTTGAAATAGGAGTAATCAGAAAGATGTCTAAACTAGCATGCTAATGTCGATGATGGTTGATAATAAATGTAAAATTGTAATTTTTTAAACAAATCAAATAATAGATTTTAAAGTGCGCTAAAACATGCCGCAAATAATGCTATTGGAAACGGAAACGGTCAGGTCCGCGGTTTGTTTGGGGACACTACGTGACATCTTAAAATTGAATACAGATTTAAAACAACTGTTATCACATACTTATTTAAGGAATATAAATGTCCTGATATGCTAGGGAAAGAAAAAACTACAGATTTATTTCTGGACTCATTTAATCGCATTTAGCGCATCTAATATTTGTACTAGGTCCACTTAAAATGGTTTAAATTTAAGCTTTCATTTCGGAAAACTTCCCAAAGATTCGGCACTGGCACTTAGCTTGAGAACACTGACCTCTGCACATGGATAGCGGGTCTGAGTCGCCGATTGAAACAACGGGAAGTTGTTTTTCGCCTTAGCAATATGGCGGGAAACATTGCATACACCTGCTGGTGCACATATTCCACACAGATGTTCTATTGTTATACAAAATTCCTTAACTTGGACATAAAGTGAAGCCACATTGTGCCGGGCAAAATGCAACTTCCTGTGGTTTCAATCTGCGTGTCAGTGCTTGAGAATTACGCGCTAAGAAATCATGACCTTTGCAGGCACAAAGCGTGACCTAGCTGTCTGACTGTTTTACCCAAGATCAGGTGTTACGCATGCCGTAGAGCAAAAATCATTCGATACGACTGGAAGTATATCATGGACCTTAAATAGCCGATCAAAGATGCAGCCAAACTCCATTTATTGCAACCCTCTAAAGGTGGTTCCCATGTGTAGCTCAAGAGTTACTAAATAGATCTAAAGATCATATTTCCCAATATGTTGTCACATCAAAACAAGTTTCACCAAAAGAATGCGTCTTAATTTTACATTTTGTAGGCTTTTAAGCTCTCAGATGTCAAAAAATCACAAAATACAGGCGTTTTTCATATTTTTACGTTTGAATTTTTGGAGAACCCTACCTCCTATTTCATTTTTTCTGCAGGATTATGAAAGCAGGTGTGCTCTTATAATTTTCTTGCTGCGGGTATCATAGAAATCTTATAACTCAAGAATGGGCCATTTTTTCCCAAAAATGTGTGAAAATCATGTTTTGGGAAAATGCATACTTGAGATGGGTATTTCTATGGACCCGCAGCAGGGAAATTATGAAAGGAAGTACACTGCTTTCATGAATTGCAGAAAAAATGAAAAAATAGAGGTGGGTTACACTAGAAAAATTCAAAATGTAAAAATATGAAAAACCTGTATTTTGTGACATCTGAGAGCTGAAAAGCTTTTGGAATTGTAAAATGAAGACACATTCTTTTGGTTTGAAATTGTTAAGATGTGACAAAATATTGGGAAAAATGATCTTTAGATCTATTTAGTAACTCTTGAGCTACACCTGGGAACCACCTAAAGACATTCATTTGGTGTCCCTCCAGAAGACCGAATTTTTAGAAGGCAAATTTTCACCTTTCGCCCGAAAATGAATCGAGACCGTAAATACTGATTGAATGACATCCTTTTGATTGACAAATAACGTGAATCTTTGCTAAACCTGCTAGTACCACATGCTGTTATACATCAGACAAGATACGGTCTTGTCTTATCAATGTGGAAGTGTGACTTAATCTTAATGAATGGAACTTCTTCTTATCGTGCCCAAACACAGTGGTTCTCAAATATGATCCAGCCAGAGATGGGTACAACGTCTGGCTGCTTCACTGAATTCCGTAATGTCCTTGTTTGTTGTGCATTGTTGCTCCAACAGTGGGCAGACCAAGAGATGTTCAATTGCCTGTGGTGCTGTTCCACAACCACAGGGAGTGTCCTGATCTGCTTCCAGGTAGCCCCACTTCTGTCAGGAAACCTTTGATCGGCCAGTTCTGGTTCTCAATCTGTTGAGGCATCGCCATTCAGCCCATGAGGAGTCGGCTCTTTCTTTCCACAATGCGATTCTCTTATATTCCTTAGAGACTGATTCAAAAGGTTGGACTTTGCTTAAGAAACTCTCTCTGGATTTAAGGTGGTTGGCAGAAGGTCTCTGTCCGGACATAGGGTGCTTCACATTAGATACTTGGCAACTACGCTCTTGCATGCTCGCTACACTACGACGGATGTCTGGTGGAGCAATTCCTGCTAGGATGTATAAGTTCTCCGTTGATGTTGGACGAAGACATACTGTGATAAGCCGGCAGGAGCCATTTAATGCTGAATCAAACTTCTTGGCATGGGTGGATCTTTCCCATACAGGGCAAGCATACTCTGTACATGAGTAGCACAGGGCAAGTGCCGTCGATCTTAGGGTATGTGGGCGAGCACCCTATCTTGTGCCAGCGAGTTTGTTCAAGATGTTATTGCGTGAACATACTTTACTCTTCGTCTTTTTGATGTGGGTCTTATAAGAGAGAGTGCGGTCCAAGGTAACTCCTAGCTAGGCAGGGTTATCACAGTGCTCCGGGAGTGTTCCAGACCAGGTTACTTTAAGTTGACGTTTGGCTTCACGGTTGCGTAGATGGAAAGCGCACACCTGTGTCTTAGATGGATTTGCACGTAGGTGGTTTTCCTCGTAGTAAGGAGTGAGTTCATCCAAAGCTTTGGAGAGTCTCTCTTCAACAACTGTGAAGTCTGCATCTTGTGCGCTTATTCCAGATCGTCTGCATAGATAAAACGACAGGTTTCTGCACTCCTAGGTTGGTCGTTGGTATAGATGTTGAGCAGGAGAGGTGCATACATGAATGGAACTGTCAATGAGATAATTAGTTTGGTCTTCAGAGAATTCGGTCATGAAAGGGAATACCATTTAAATAAGTACAGCGCTTTAAGTGCGCCTTAATCACTGGGTTCACTCTTCATTTACAAGTAGAATAATTATAATGAAGAAAAGAAGCATGATTTTTCCACTTTATTTGATCTAATACTACAAATTCTGTAGATATTGAATACAACATTTTATATATCCCTGATATTTATATTCACATTTACTAAATACATCTGTTAAAGAGGGTAATTAAAATAAATTACTTTAAAGTGCATTTCGTGATTTTAGCATCTTGATTCTGATGGTCCGTTTTTGCGCTATGAGCAAATGTTTATATTACAGTGCATTATAGACCACTATATATGTTTTCCTGTAAAGCGCTGTGTTCACTGGTAGGGCGCTTTATAAATGTCTTTTGGTATTGGTATTGGTATTGTAATTTCTGTTTGCAGACAGAAATTATTCGTTTTAGGTGGAAATTAGATCTTCACGTGATAAGTACACATATGCTACTTAGGTCAACTGTTAATAATATTTTTAAAGTCGGGTGGACGAGGTTGTAGATCACAACATTCTCCTTTAAAGTCGAAGCTATGTTCTATAGCCTCATACGATAAAAGCAAATATCTGTGCTTGCTTAGAAAAGGTTGTTTCACTTAACATCAACGAACTTAATCTAAAAGTTTTAGCCTGAAACCACATCTATTCTCTAAATATTAACCATTTAAAAGTTCTTCTTAAATAGTACAATTATCCCATTACTCTGTCGAAAATTTAACATTATCAAAAATAAAATTGAACATTTGTTCCTGGAAATATGTACATTATTTACATTTTGGACACCATAGAATTTGTACCTCATATCAAAGATCATTCATTTTTATCTGCTACAAAATGTTGAATAAAACGAAATATTAAATATGACCATCGCACAAGAAGCCATCTGTCGTTGTGGTATCCGCAAGGACCCATATTAGGTCCCCTCTTATGATCTTTATAGTAATGATCCTCCCACAATATGTTTCAAAAGAAGCCACCGTACGCATGTATGCGGATGATCCTGCAATTACACCATTTGTAAAGACGTTGACGAACTTAATCGTAATCTAAATAATGATCTTTGTAAGTAGCAAATGGCTTGCACGCATTAAGGTGAGCCTTAATGTCAACAAAACTGAACTTCTTATTCTTGGTTCCAGACAGAAACTGGCTAAAATTAACGATACTTGAACATCATGTTAATATTAATGGTACAAAACTCAAGCGTGTGAATTCTGCAAACACTTGGTATTATAATTGATATTAAAACAACCATGTTCAGCATATTGTCCCAAAAAAGCTAGGTCCTGTATTTATTCTTAACCAAGCCAGGCATTACATGTCCCTATGCACACACTCAAAATGCTATACAATAGCAATTCTTCCCCCCATGTTGAATTATTGTGACACGATATGGGGCACATGTAATGTTAACTCCAACAAAAAGTTCAGAAGTTGCAGAACAGGGTTGAAGATATTATCGGGGGTTCAGATATGAATCACGACTGCGGCTTTAAGGCGCTTAACTGGAACCCAACTTTAAGAAGGTGTAATTTCCATCTTGCCTTAACATGTTTCAGAATCAGATAATCAAGCGCCCATTACCTTCTCAATAGATTTCACTGTTAAAGATTCTGGCTATGATTTCGGGATACAAGAATCTTATCATCCCGAAGACCAAAACCGAACTTAAAAGAATCGTTTCATATAGGCGCTTACGTTGGAATTCGCTTTCTGATACACCAAAATTTGCGTGAATTATCTCAATTCAAAGCGAAATATCACACGTTTGCAATTGATCGTCATGTTCTGCAACTCTTTTTTTATTGATTATAGTTTTTGTAGTTTTTATCTGTACATACATAATTCGCTTTATATGTATAGTTTTTTTAATCTAACCATTTGTGTTTTTATCTTTATTTCCCCTAGAATTTTAACACTTAAGAGTGCCTAAGGGGGGGGGGGTTCCATATAACCCAGATTTGTTTTTTCCGGCGATTTCTCACATCGTGAAAAATATTTTCAACTCTAATTTTTTGTAATTGTGGTGCAACTTATCGATGCGCTTCTTTCCATAAACAAATTACTAAATTTCTCGGCCCGTTAATGAGATATTTGCTTGGGTCCCTAGGAACCCCCCCCCCCCCCCCGGCACCAATTGGAGTGTTATTTTAAAACTAAAAGTAGCAAACCCTGTTGCCAGAATTATTTGTCTGCTTATGTATGTTTCATAAGCATGAAACAAATTAATTACATAATCACAAAACAATTAACCCTTTATGTGCTGAATAAGCTATTCCATCATCAAGCGACTGCGCGCTATTGCTATACAAACCTATGTCAAAATCTGACTGCCCCCACCAAAAATACAAGAATGTACAAAATTGCAATGTTTTTTGTGGTTAAATATTGTAAATTGGTCCTTCCTAGAGTAGATAATAAACATCAAAATGAATTGCATGTGTATGCTTGGGGAAGCAGGCCGCGTAAACATCATCTACTTTTGAGCGTTGACGCATTTCGAACAATGATTTGCCCCTAATTTCCGGACGATAAACTGGAACTCAATTTATATTGATCTTGGCTTGTCTTATGCCCCCTCATAAGTGTAATGAGTTTTCATTTTGAAATTCCATACGGAAGTTATTTCCTAGGGGGGTTCCATGACCCCCCCCCCTTAGGGCACCACGTGAGTGAAAACACCTTAGCACTTAAGTTTAAATATTTATGCTGTATATTCGGTAACTTTTTAAAAACCAAGCGTGTTTATAATTAGTTGGTTTTATTCTGTTTTGTTTGTGTATCATTTACGGTATGACAAATTTTAGGAATTATTTTTGGTTTAATATTTTAAGTTAACAATTTATATGTACATTTTTGTGTTGTTTTCCTTGGTATCAATTACGGAGCATGGGAAGAACAACTTGTTGAATCTGATTTTACCGTATCGAAATAAAGTTTTGAATTGGAAAAAAAATGAAATCAGATAACTTTTAGTCGCATATGATGACTAACTGAACCACTACATGACAATCGATCCTGGGGTAAATTAGTTTGATACACGTGCCTGAAAAATACTATACAATATAGCGCTAGGACAATTGTTTGGCGACACAATCTTGCAGATATTACACAGCCAGGGATAAACAGCCAATTTTACTTAATATCATAACTGTCTTTATTTCATTAAATTCAATTGTGTAATTTGTCGTGGAAAGGTGGTGATAAAAGTAAAAATAAAAGTAAAGAGAAGTAAAGTAAAAAAGTAAAATTAAAGTGGTGCCCCTAAGGCTAGCGAAAATCTGAAATGCAATAACTTTGCATTGTTTAGGCTAATGAAACATTGGTTAGATTCAATTTTGTATGCATATACATAATACCCATTACAACCGTAAAATAGCCACACATGCATAATATACGTTTAGTGCAATTTCAAACCCTGTTTGAGTAATAAGCAAAGGAAATAAAAAGGCGTGGTTCCTATAGCTTGACAAAATACTCTAACTTTAAAAACCCTCAATTTAAAAAATCACAATGAATTGACAATATATCTTTGACGCGAGTTGCTTATTGTTACACCGTTGGTATTGCATGCCAAGATAGCATTTACGCTAAGCTGGTAGTGTCCAACTGATTAATGCAAGATAATACACGAATGACTACGCCTTATTCCGTTGGAAGTGGCTCATACCAGCTTGGCAATGGTACCAAATTGGCATGCTAACTCTTATAATCTCTTATAATAATCAATACTAGTATTTCACTAGAATTTAAATGTTTTGCTTAATAATGTGTTCATTTTATGTACTTTCAGCTAACAAGTAACATGAGTAATAACACTTTCTAAGTTGTTGACGGTTGTATTTATATTAAGTAATTTATTTGTTAAATAATCAATTTCAGATTTTCAAATAGTCAAATCTTGATATCTTGCCGTTGTGGTGATTATCTGCAACAAAACGAAAATAGGGAAGAGCACTGCTGTTTATTCTTGTAGTGTTTCTTGTCATAATTAATAATTTATAACATTTCAGTAGATTTTAACGATAAAATATTGAGGCTTATGTCATTTACTACATTTAAAACAGAACGCCATAAATGGTTATGTTCAAAAGTCTATGTATATTTGTGTGAAGGGTTGGTTGTATGCGTGTGTTCATGAGTTTTAACGTGAAAGAGTGGATTGGTTTGGCTGTTGCTACATATGAATGCATTTGGGTGTGTATGCATGTGTTTAGAGTGTATGTTTGTGTGTTTATGTGTGTAAATATGTGTGTATAATGAAAGGCATAAAATTTAATATGTGGTATGTGTGTGCCTGTATATTTAAACAAGTTAGTAGAAAAAGAGAACGCGTGATTATAGAAGTCATTTCGATGGCGTGGGTTCGAATCCCACCGCTGCCACCAGCTGTAACACGAAGTATTTACATACGGTACAGTTATAATATTAGCAGGACAATACAAGCCGCGGCCGGCCAATAATACTCCATATTATACTGAATCTCAGTCAAGAAATCGCAACAGGCAAGTAGTAAGTTAGTTCAGCACGGTTACAACAGCTTTATTCTTCCAATGCCAGATTGGCAAGCAGCTCATAAAATGATATAAAGACGATGCCAAATAAAATGATGAGGAGAGGACTCCAAAAGTGGTGTTCCCGAACCATGACAAGTGAGGCCAACGTGAAGAACTCTCAATACAATAAAAGGTTGCCAGACCAAAATTACGCAACAGGCACTTTCTATTTTATACTCGTACAATCCCCTCAGGGTTGCCAGACCAAAATTATGCAATGGACCGATTTCCATTTTACACTTCAGAAATCTCCTCACAGGAATACGTGTAAAGCACAATTTTGGAGACCGAAATCTCCCTCGGTTCTGACGTAACTATGGTTTTCATTGTAAAATTAAGACATCAGACATTCCCGGGTGTGGCATCAACCAAAATATTATTTCATCACATTCAGAAGTATGTTTACAATTCAAAAATATTGAAATTGACTAAAACTGACAGCGTTGTATGTAGATGTGGGTTTGCGTGTGTGGATGGGTGGGTTGGTGGGTGGGTGAGTGTGAATGTGTTTTTATCATATTTTTGTTCTCTATTAATGTAGCTCCCCGCTAACTCAATATCCTACCTATCGTGGATATGGGTAGCCGTTGTTGTATCCGGAATTCAAAGCCTGAAAGATATAATAAGAATAATGTTTACATTGAGCTTGTTTTCATCTGAATATTTTTGAATAACAGAGGTGAAAGTATTATTAATGTTTTAACTCTTCGTCCTCCTTATACTTGTTCTCATGGGCGGAATTCCAAATTTTCTTCCAGAGAAAATATTGAGATCAGATAAATATACAGGCCCATATTCCAAAAAAGCTGAAACTCGTCTTAAGTTAAAATTGCGATTAAGCAAAACTTGTTTAAATATTTTTAACCATTTGCTTACCTTTAAACAAAAGCTTTAAACACGAGTAACATCGTCGTTATTTAAAGACTCTAAGTTGAATGTACAAAAGATCCTATTGTGTTTTATTGCTTGAGTACCCAAAGTGTATTACGGCTTTCCGTAGCGTTTAGAGTACTGGGCGGGACTGATATGCGACATGGATTTTAACTGCGCCAAAATGCATTGAAATTTAAACTAAGTACGGGGCTAGTTTAAGAATTGTTTAGTGTGTGTGTTTTCGCCAAGTGTATGGCTCATTGCACTGTCCAATTGACAACAGCAATGACGCACATCATTCTCGCCCAATGCGCTAAACCATTAAAACACAATACGGCCTTTTACACACAAGTTAACGTCTTTAAATAGCGACTCGTGTTTCAAGCTTCTGTTTAAACAAATGGTTAAAATATTTAAACGCGTTTTGCTTAAACGCAATTTTAAATTACGGCGATTTTAAGCCAAAATCGCGTTTAGCTAAACAGGTTTCTGAAATACCGGCCAAAGTGATTTCCAGAAGTATCAGAAATTGACAATTATAAACTTACCGGCGGATAACCATACTGCCTCTGCGGCTGGAAGTCTATAAGAGGTTGTGGGGGTTGTTCTATATACTTCGGAGGCAAAGGTCCGCGCTGTGGTGCTTTAGAGGCTGCTAGAGATTTGAAACAGACGGCTAGTGCCAAACCGGCAACACCGATGAAAACCAGACCACCAGCAACACTCCCACCAATGATCAAAGCCAAACTTGAATCTGTCAAATAGAGTACGTAAAACCCTTGTCAAATTAATCATTAATTGGACAAATAAATCAGGAATTTAGTCAGGTTCACTATGTTCAATATTACTATTTGTTGGCTTTTAATGGAGATTTGCTAATTTTTGCATTTTTCTAAAGTTCAACCCTCACAGAAAGACAGAAAATCAATGTTGGCATTTTTTTAAATCGCATATAAGCAGCCATCTTGAATTTCAAAATGGCCGCCATTTTGAACCTATAATATGCCATATCTTGGTTTTTAAAGCACCTAGAAACGTAATTCCACCTTCTAAACCTATTGTTGGAGGGTGTCAATCTCAATGCAACACCATTAGATCATGTGGCTGTGACGGCCATCTTGAAATTCAAAATGGCCGCCAAGGGAAGTTGTTTTTTGAGATACCTGTCCCTGAAACTAGTAGAGGCATGATTATGCCATCTATGCCCAAGTTTGCAGGGTCCAGAAATCCAATAAGAACATTAATAACAACAATGGACCATGTGGTTGTAGAAGTCATCTTGAATTTCAAAATGGCCGCCAAAGGGAAGACGTGTTTTGACCACATTCCGGTCTCTAATACCAGTAAATTCATGATTCTAGTGTCTATAGCCCGAGGCTATACCCATGTTTCAGGGTCCAGGAACCCAATAACATTGTTAACAACAACGGATAATTTGGACGTGGCAGCCATCTTGAATTTCAAAATGGCTGCCAGGTAAAAGAGTTTTGCCTACAAAAGGTATGCGAAACACATAGTAGTGCATAGTAGTACAGAGGGACCCGCTGAAGAAATGATAAAGTTTCAAGTTTTGAGTGTGAAATTATGTCTTTAACCATGCGTTAAACCTTTTATCCGACATTTTCTGACACTTTGACACTACTGACACTTTGTTAACAGGCTCACAATTCAAGATGGAAGCCGATGGCATTCAAAGATTTAGATTATGTAAAATGTAATACAGATATGGCAATTGATAAATTTCGAATATCTTGAAGTGGCCATATCGACCTTTATTTGGCGTGTCCTTGGTGTAAGATATTCATGAGATAGACTAGAGTAAAGACTCTTTTACGAATAAAGTTGTACAATCCTTGTAATCCTTTGATCCTCTTATAGAAGATTTCATGCTAGGCTAATTTCATGCAGTCTTACATGAAGGCTGAACCCTTTATTTTGAATTTTAAACATGTTTAACTTTAAAAAATCAAAATGTCATAAATAAGTATTAATGTTCAAAGAAATTTATCTCATACTTTTAATAAACATTTTATAATAATTTGTGGATATAAAATATATTTTACAAATGATGTTATATGGTAACTTAATAGATCAAAGATGTTGTAAGGTGGCCATTGTGGCTGCCATCTTGTTAACTAAATAAAAAGATATAGCTCACCATACTTTTAATTTACACTTGTTTAGTAGTTCTTGGATGATAGGTATATGGTAATTTAGGTTTAAAGGTTTCGGAAGGTGGCCATTTTGAAATGTGAGCATGTTGAAAAAAAATGACAGATATGATTTTCTATTAAGGGTTAAGATGTACTTTAGCTTACACTTTTACTGTAACTTTATGATAAAACTAAATATGTAACTGACAATTCATGCGTTTTTAGTTGTTCGAAGGTGGCCATATTGGCGGTTATCATGAATTGTATGTTAGGAAAACAAAGCTGTCATATGTGGCTTTCTAATAGCCAAGGCCATGTTATCGCATATTCAATTTTTTCTTGATGATTTTTGGATGCTATTACAGATATATGACAATTTGTAGGTTTTAAAGGTCTCAGAAGGGGGTTGCCACCTTGAATTGGAGCATATGTTAACAAAAAATACCATAAAATGGATTTTAATTGTCAAAGGCATAGAGGCCAATCCTATACTCTAATAAAGAAGAACAGAAGGACACCAACTACTCAACTCCTCAAAGAGCTCCAGTGAGCATGTTGTCTCCAAACTATGATGCTTCTTACAACATGTACAAGGGTATTTCTGGACAATTGCCATCAAACTTGTCCGAATACCTCTCTTTGTATATTTCTGGCAGGCCAGTCTTGCAGTCTGAAGATGACAAGACGCTCCTCACTGTTCCTCGTACAAAAAAAGGTCAGTGGGTAACAGGGCTTTTGGCAATGCAGCCCCGAGCTTATGGAACTCTTGCCATCTCGGTTTTGCCACTCCGGGGTCCATCGTTACTTTACGAAAGCGTGTAAATAGTTTTCCAAAGAGTTTAGTATGTCTTAAACTGGCATACATTGTCTCATGTATTTTTTTAAAATTTGATTTTTGCTACTCTTTCTTATACTACAGATTAGATGATATGTGTTTTACCTCTAACGTTTTTTTTTATTTATGTCAAGGCTAATCTAGGCATTAACAGCAGTTATCTAATTAGTAACGCTGACGAATTGGCGCCAAGATAGTAATAATAATAATAATAATAATATATTGGCTTTTATTAGCGCCATTTCAACAAGATCACAGCGCTGTTTGCTTATTATTATTTATTACGCTGCGGTCAAGAAATCATCACCATCATTTCGCTTCATCTAGGTCGGCAGCTGGCCAAGCGCACAATCCTATCAACACTTAGATTGTAATATTCCCCATAACAGCTACCCGAATATCGCTTGGGTCGACGAAGCAAGTGAGGTAAAGGCCTTGCCCAAGTGCCACAACACCTTGGCCGCACGGGGCTCGAACCCACAGGTCTTTGTTGAGAGAGGCAGCTTTAAAATAAGGCACTATATCAAGCGATGTTTGTATTGTATTGTATATCACATTTGTTTGATGATACACATTTAGTACTCATATATGGATCCCTGTCATCTGATTGTTTAAAAGTGGAGGCATAAATTCAACTAGCTTCAAGAATTGAACCAAAATAACTATTCCCTGGAAGAGCGGGCATAGTTCTGATGCTATGCCCGGGACACCTCTTCCCAGCTTAAAACGAACTATTCATCCATATTATGAGTGTACATATTGAAGCGGGTGTAAGAGATCGCATTTTGCATTTTGACGGATGTGCCGAACCAGGGAGTCTGGCCGAACTGAACAGTACGGAGTAAACAAAAATGTAGTGCAAGTCTGATGCAGGCTTGGCAAGGAAATGGCTGAATCGCAGGACCGGTATTCATGCTATGAGCTTGCAGATAAGAACTGAAGGAATCAGAGATGCAGCTCATAGGGCTAATACCCAACGGCAGGTAAAATACACCGTGAAGATATTCGAGGATTATGATTTGACAACGATAACGGCCATCTGCAGGCCGTGTAAAAGTTGCTGAATTCGGAAGTGGTACGATCTTGCCGACTAAAAAATGGCAAGAAGTCGATTACGGTGATCCGTTTTGGACTCCAACATCACTTCCTCAACACAAGAAAGGTTGATTGCTAATTTTTCACAAGTTTTGGACCCTAAGGTACACAAAATTGTCATGCATGCCTTTGCCCATGGCCTACACATAATAGGCTGTTGTAGTTATATGGTTAGAGGTCATTTTTAAACCCAATCAGTTGACAAGAATCTATATATTCGCCTCGGGGCATAGTATGGTTTCGAGATCACCTTGGGCCTATAGTTCAAACATGCCCCTCATAGCAGTCAATATTTTGTATAATATACAAACAGGTATGGGCAATTAAGAGTTTTAAAAAAATCTTTGAGACGGCAATATGACCCCATCTTGAAATTGGAGCATGCAGAAGCAATTTTATCAGATCGGACTTTCTAATTGTCAAGACCTATAGCTCAGATTGCAATTACAATTTTATTATACTTTCTGGATGATGTAACTAAACACAGTACAGATATAAGTAGCTTACAAGTTTTGTAAGTTGCCTTATTGGCCACCATCTTAAATTTTTAGCTTGTTGGAAAAACGAAATTACCAGATAATAGTTCCTACAGGCATGGAGGTAACAGACATATCAAGAATTCAATGTGCACCTTACACATTTTTTGCAGGAAACTGTCTGTAAAATATAGACTATAGCTATAGCGGCCATTTTGAAATTTAAGATGGATGCCATAACCAAGTGATCTAATTTGCCGTATCAAAATACTTATTGAATTTCTAGGAGAAATTTAAAAAAATGCCAACATTGATCTTATTTGGTGAACCATAAGCTTTCAGAAATGATAGTGTTCCTAATCTCCATAAAAAGCCAACAAAATTAGTCCAGGACCTGACTAATTGGTTGAATAGCTAGTATCAGGACCGTAACCGGGGGGGGGGGGGGGGGGGTGCGGGGGGGGGGGGGGGGGGGGGGTGCGGGGGTGCGATGTACCTACCAAATCTCCAAAATTCCAAAAAGGTCCAAAAATGATGTGTGCGAGCAAAGCGAGCTAGAAAAAAAATAGGGTTTTAGGCTTTTTTTGGTCACAAAAGGGCAAAATTTGGGCAAAAAAGGTCCACTTTTGCCAAACGTACACCCCTCTATTGTGAGAAGGTCCACATTTTGGGAAAAAGGTCCACTTTTGAAAAAATCCGCACCCCCCCCCCCCCCCCCCCGAAAAAATCCTGGCTACAGGCCTGGCTAGTATGTACTAGGGTTACGAGTAGGCATCAATTGCGTGTGCTGTATACCCGACTGATCAACATTAAGTGCCAGCGTTGAGGTATGTTTATCGGACACAGCCGGCGGTAGTCGATAGGGCATCCGTCTTGTGGTCGGAAGGTCGTGGGGTCGATTCCCGCTCCGGCGCAGAACTACAAACATTTTCCTTCTAGGGGTACATGTCATTTAATTGAAATTTTTTAACTACTCCAGGTAGACAGGGATGTATATTTATTAATCTTTCCCTGGAGATGGCCAGCGCACGTTAGTGTTGAAAAAAAAATATGCGCGCTGGGCCGGATTTGATCCGGCGACCTTTCGTATGGCACGACGCTATTGCCAACTGAGCTATCAAGCCAGGGTTGGTAGTGACAAGATATCTTGTAAGGTCCGAAAGATGTCCATCACTTTCCCAGCAGTCAGCAACAGAACGGTATATCGTGATTTGTCACACATCTGGTGGGTTAAAACTGTCAATTCCTAAACCTAGTTAGGTATCCCGAAACATCCCCAAATTCTCATCATCGAGAAAAGAAATAGGGTTGTATGAAATGTGGTATTGTTCCTTTAAAGCGGCACTGGCACATTTTCTTCAATTTGTTCGCTTCAATTCGCTCGCAAATGATAGTCTATGCCATTGGAAGAATAGGGATATATTTTACACATACAAATAACAAACACAAAAAATTGGGATATTAATAAGAAGACATCCAGGTAATTTGTAGGCCAACTTTTAAGTGTTCCATAACTTTAATCAACAAATGTGTCTATTACATGAATACCATAGACTCGTACTTATTAGACTAATTAAAACCACAAAGGTCACAGACCGGTCAAACAAGGTACATGCCATGCGATTCAACTCCGCCATAATGTTTTCTTGTGTTTAGACGCCATTCCCGCGTCTTCTGCCAAATTAATGGCGTCATTAAAGAGACATGAGGAGATTTCCAGGAAAAAGCGCCCCCAATTTTTCTCGAACCCCGGTTTTTACATGTTTGGAATGCTTACCAATGTATTAGATCACACCTGAGGTGAATAAGCCGAATACGCCGTCTTTATGTAATAAGATGATGATGATTTAGTAGTTTCTGTCGTGCACGACAGAAAGTCAAAGCATGGTTTTCTATGGGGAACGATTACGATAGCAGGCAAGTTAAAAACAAGGTTTGCGGTTTTCTTTTGCACCTGTTTGTCCAATAAACCTTCGAAACGTTCTCGGTAGGTGGTCTACAACCGATCCAGTGAAATTTGAGAGAAATTCGTATCCTAAAAAAATCTCCTCCTGTCAATTTAATTATAAATCGTTCTGTTTACACATAGCGCGCTGATTTGGGCGTAATAATTTCAGGTGAGGGCTAATGTATATAAAAGCTTTACAACCATGCAAAATATCAAATTTGAAAAAATCTAGAGGGCGCATTATTTTTTCAAATGTGCCAGTGTCTCTGTAATACAATTCTCTAAGTTAACCAAAATATTATGTAACACTAGATAATACGTACCACCTCCCGGACCACCATCATCGTTGTCCAGAATATTAACTATAGCAACGAGCGGATCTACTGCAGTTAACGTTCCAGGTAGACTCGTATCAACAACTAGTCTGACTTCAAAGATTTCTGTGTCTTCTACTTCCAAGTCATCGTGTATCGGAATTTCTGCTAAGGCACTGGTTTGTCCAATTCCAAAAAATAGATTAGTTGGTTCCTCATCGAAATCGTCGGTATTAGCTCCACCGGGTAGTCTAATATACAATAGCCCTAAGCAAACATAAGAACAAATAACAGTGGCTGGTATTCTGAAAGGGAGACTAACTTTAGTCCTAGGTTTAAACCAGGGTTAGTCCTACAAGAGTGGACCTCTTTTCCTTCCAACATACTCTAAAGGTGTGCCATAACGGGTGAGAAAATTCCTCATGGATGGGCCGGAACAGCCCATCCATGAGAAATTTTCTCACCCGTTATTTTAACCTTTCATAGTATGTTGAAAGTAAAAAAGTTCCACTCTTGTAGGACTAACCCTGGTTTAAACCTAGACTAAAGTTAGTCTCCCTTTCAGAATACCAGCCAGTAACTTCACAATGGATTTTCAACGACAACATCACTTGTAACTTATATGCAAAGGATCCAGTACGCTTGGTTTTCTCGACATATATTATTATCGTGGATGTATCTGACATGCCTCGCCCCTGTAATTAGTTAGCTAATGTATAGTGGGGGACTGTAGTGAACAGATCTTATGTGAGTGTGCAAATCCGGATAAAATTGTGAATTTTGGTACACAAGTACTTTATACATTGATAATCAAAAAAATTGATGGAAGCACTTGCCACGCCCCTTTCATGGCCCCCAGCTTGGATTTCAAGGTTACACAGGGGTAACATTTTTAAAATGTTCCGATTGTGTTGAAAAGCACACCATGATGTCTGTCTGGTTACAAGGATTCCAAAAAGGTATAGTTTATACTACCTGTGACCTATAGTTTAGGAATTATTGGGTAAAAACTGTAAAAATGGTAAAAAAGGCAATTTTGGTTTGTACAGGGGTCAAAAATTAAAAGTTGCTCCAATTTTTGTAAAATGTGGTTGAAACTGTTGGTTTAGCTAATAGAATGAAATATAGGAATAGTTTTGATTATCTTACGTGTCTGGTTATTAACCAAATGGCGAATAAAGTCAACAGCTATTGGCAGCTATTGGATTCTATTGACCTGTAACCTATTTTGTTGGATAACGTGAAAACTAAGCATAACAGATAAGGCAAACTATTCCTTATTTCAATCCTTTAAGCTAGGAAAACAATTTGCAGCACATATTAACTGAATCAAAGCAACTTTTAACTTTTGACCCATGTATCACACCAAATTGACTTTTTCGCCATTTTTACAGTTTTTGCCCCATAACTCCGGAAATATAAGCCATAGATAGTGTAAACTATACCTTTTTGGAATCCTTGTGACCAGACAAACACCATGGTGTGCTTTTTAACACATTCAGAACATTTTAAATGTTTGACCCCCTGTATAACCTCGAAACCCAAGCTGGGGGCCATTAAGGTGGGTTGGCAAGTGCTTCCATCAATTTTATGGATTATCAATGCCTAAAGTACTTGTGTGCAAAAATTCACAATTTTATCCGGAAGCGCACAATCTTTCACTACAGTCCCCTGCTAGTAAGAGATCTAGGAGTTTCTCATTCCTTCGTGTCCTATATTTCACGTAAACACATACGGAATAAACCGTGACCGTATAGACGAGGCTATTGGGTATAGTGTTGAAACAAATGATGCGCGCAGTACACAATAGACGGTCAGTCTGTGGAACCATAGGAGTTTCCAGTTCAGGACATCGGCCAATTGTGTGAAATAGAGGATATGCTGCGTGATAATGGTTTCCCTAAATTTTAACCTACGGTTATATTCACTATGAGCTAGTAAAATCTCAATTCCCAATTCCCTTGGCACAGTTCAGTACCTCAATTCACCAGTGTATTTAGAAAATACACCCCCTGGTTTTTGGGTATGATATATGATACCCAGATCACACAAGGTCAGTTCATGTCAGTGTATGTACAAGTAGAACCTACTGAACTGTGTCCTTGGTGGATGGGCATATTGTAACTCATCATAGTGATTAGCTACATCAGTATATTAGTATTTGGTTTCGGTCTCACTCTTATGTACGACAAAACATTTTGAAAAAAAATGAGCTCTGTAACATGCAAGCGAACCATAATGAAATAAATTTAAGGTCTGTCCTTGTACTTCTTTCATTGAGCATTAACGTTTGTGCTCTTTTCAGTTGCATTCTTCGAGGCCACAACCAAAATCTTTTCAACATTCACAACTGAAGTTAGATTTCTACAAGTGTTTCTTTTTACTTACGAACTCCAACAGTTTGTGGTTGTTCCAGATACCCTTCACGAACAACTTCAAGTTGTGCAACTTCTCTATCCTCTGACACACTGATTTCACTTGTACGGAAGTAAACAATTGCTAGAAGCAGAAATGACAAACAAAAACTCAACTTGTCATTCATACTCATCTCTATTCCTGCCGAAGGTGACTGACTTTTCGACAGGAAAATATTTCTTCACCATTATTTTTATTTATTATAAACAGTTCTTTTTTTCTAATTCAGATGACATATTATATATAAAAAAATTCAAAGTATAGATCTCTGGAAAGGCAACCGTTACTCAAAGTTTCATGGCATACCCTGACTTAAGATCACTGGGTACCCTATCCGCAGACGGATGGTGTTGCATGGTCGTGTCTTAACCAAAAGAAATGTATTATACAAATACGACATGGTTAGAGGGAAATCGGGCACACTATTTTCCCGAGGTACTGGCCATGGGCCTATCACCCCCAACCCGTAGCCAGTACCAAGGAAAAATAGTGTGCCCTATTTCCCGATATACACCATGTTGTATTTGTTTTATTACACCTCACTGTGGCTCTGGGGACGAGGTTGTAGGGAAATAGTCCAATTTAATTTCCCTAGGGAAACAGCACGCATAATAATAATCAGCCAATGAAATAGCATAATTTTGTTCATGAATAGTCTTGAGGTGTAATATATATATATATACATTCAATGGTGTCATACCATAACCCTTTTCCAGCACTGATCTGTAATCCATAATAGTCAGAAAAGTGCTCAACCACTACAAGTAGTAGGGGCGTAATAAATAAGGAACAGTGTATTTTTATATATACTTTCTTTACTAAGCGAACATTGATGAAAAATTATGTCCATGGTCTATGTCAGATATATGTTCTATTTCTAAAAAACAAATACTTACAATCCAAGTCATGCACATTAATAACAGTTCTTCTCGTGTCAATGTCTCCAAGATAAGCGTTGATGGGGTTGGAAATCTTCACAACGATTGTCTTAGTGTCTTCTGGTGTGAAGTCATTCACAATAGGGATGCTGACAGTGCGAGAGGTCTCTCCTCCAGTGAACTCCAACAGCTCGTTCTTTGGTTCGAAATCTTGAGTAACTGAAGCACTGCTTTCAAGGGGATACGTAGCTATTCCTAAATTAAAAAGACAACATAATATTTAAACATTTGAACAAGATCCCTTAGACAATACGCGACACATTTTCTGGCAAGTGTTCGGTATAAAATTTGAGCGTCTGATCTCTAGCACTCTATTACGCTTGACGTGCGTTATTCCCCACAACATAACTGGGGTTTTCACAAGACTAGTAGAGAGTGTTTCTAGATCATCTTATATGACTAACCTTCCTGTTTTCCTTAATCAAGAGGAAGCAAATTTTCGTAAGTATTTTGGGATTGTTTATAATCCAAAATGCACACCATTACGTTACTTCGAGAGTGATTTCGAGGTAGCCGGCAAAAGCATGTGAGAGTCACAAAATATTTATATCATATTTTACAGTTCTCGTGCTAGTAATTATTTGACGTACTCTAAGGACCGGATTCTTCTATGGGATACTATGACGTCATGCATTCTGTTTGGCTACTCTTTTCAATCAGGATTCGTTGATTCCTGTTAAAATTCCAATGTAGTTTGACTGCCGACTACAGCAGACAGGTTTGACAACGGCAAACCAGGGCAATGGCCATCACAAAATAAATGTTTCTACAAAAAGGTGTCATGCGGAATCAAGCACAATGAATCCGTCTGTTAACTGTGTTCCACACGTTACATTTATTGATATCTTCACAACAAATACTTTCGTAATCCATAGCCTCGTTCTCCAACTTACATCCAAAGCTAATTCAAAGTGTCTGCAAAAATTGAGAATTTTGTTATATATGTCCGAAAGGGGTAGAAAATTACGAGTGGAACAATGTGATTCTCCGTATGTGAAAACGCACCATCGAAATCAACTACAATTGTGGCAATATGGTTTACTTTCGATGACGTATGCTCAACCATAGAACGAACGCTAGTGCTAGGATTACAAGATGCACTTGTTTCAAAGTGTTACACCAAAACCTGGTGATATTTCGCCCTCCCTGTAATTTTGAACGTTTAAAAAAATCTATCGGTTGCTTCTTTTTTTATCAAAAAAATGTATTTGCCCGGCCTCATACTTACGAACAGACGCGTCACCTCCGCCTTGCTTGTTAACTGTGACTGTTGCCAGTCCTTCGGACTCATAGACGTCATATGACTCGGCAGCAAGAGTGAATACTGGGAGATCTGGCACCTCTAAAGTGGACCAAAAGTAATATATATATAATATAAATAGTGTCTTCAGTTATCGCTAAAGAGTAACACTGAGAACGGGGTGATTGATTATTGATAAAGCTCGCCGACATGAATAGGGATTAATCGTAGATCGTCCAGGAAATAGATCGTCAGGGAAAATAACAAGAGGGAAGTATAACAATTACCTTCTACAAAGTCATCATCAATAATGCCAACAAACGCTGAGCTCGGCTGAGTTAAAGCACCATTGGTACAATCAGACAAGGTCACAACAAATGCTTCATAAGCTTCAAGGAAATTGTCGTTGAGAATTGTGATGGGAACTGACTTTTTCTCGTCACCCGCATAAAAAGATACAGTCATATCCCTGTGTATATAGTCCAATCCAGCAACGGCACTCTCTGCCAAATCGGTGACCTGTGATGTTACTAACTCTGTGAAATAGAACAAAAATAATGAGGATTTAATTAGTTCCGAGTTTTCAGCCTTTGAAGAGATATATGCACCCGTTGCCCATACACGCGCGCTCGCACCGACATATTCACAAAATGAATGTTAAAGGTCCCAGGAAATGCAAAGAGAATTGATGTGGTTTGTGTCAAGTGCCAAGAAAGCATTCACTATTTGGGTTGGTGATGACATCATTAGTGAAACTATTGATTTTTCAGAGAATAATAGAAAATTCCAGGTGACTGGTGTGAATCTATTCATGACACTGACTGAAAATCAATAGTTTCACTAATGATGTCACTGGTAGTGTATTCTTTTTTTCTGGCCCTGTTTATTGGAATGGAATGCCCCCATAAAGATTTGGAGTAGGTTTATCATCTCATTTCCTGAGACCTTTAAACACATCTGAACTTACGTGCACACGCACAGCATATGATTTGCCAGCAACGTCTTTTTTTTCCAATTTCTACCATTGGAATTGTTTAAAATTACTGTGGTATAATTACATTACAATCAAGCAACTGCATTTGAAAATTTAGTAGACATGAATACTCGACTCTCATTGGCTAACAGGTCTTTTAATATACTTTCGTATTACATGACTTTGAAAGGCCCAACTAAGATATGGAGCCGTATTATTACGTGATTTTGAATAAACTCTTTTACGTAACAGTCTATCTTTTCGAATGTTATTATTTCGATATAAAACAAGCGTTCAATAGTGTCTGTGTAAGAAAATCTACGACACAATCTCTCGCGTTACTTGAAGTCGTCAGCAGTCCCAAAGGGCTTCAAGAGAAGGTGCAGTTTGTTATCCGAATCTATTTCTTGCGAAGAGGTGCAGAGAAGACACATATTAAGAAAAGACCTTACTACCGTTGAAAGGTCAAAGTTGAGGATTAACTGAACAAGAATCATAAGGAGGAGTGTTGGGAAAGCTAAAGTGAAGTGAATACATGCCAGAAAGGAAAGGAAGCAGCAACTGTCCTGTCGAGTCATTTTTTCGCTACGTAGAGCACTTTGCACACTGCAAGTAACTCTTTGGGCTAGGCCTAGGCATGAAATTTCTTAAATCTGGTACTGCTCACGTCCAGCGGGCCTTAAAAAGCTACAAAGTTTCACGAATGAGCATAGGGTCAAATACGGCTTATCCAGAGTGTACATAAAGAGCCATAATTTCTCGCATAAGAGAGCAAAAGGTCAAAAACATGAGGATAAGGTTATTATTAGTTCAGGTAGAGGACAATACGGTAATTCCTACAGTCTGTTTTTTTATTCTGTCGGTTCATGCATATTGTCGAGGGTATGGTTTCACTTGGAGAGGATGTGTTAATACCGAAATTGAAAACACCGAAGATATAGTGCAGTAGATACATTACTAAGCGTAAATGTCCTTTTATTGCAGATAAAAGCTCAACAATTTGGTATAACTGATTTAAAGTTAATTTAAACTTCATGATCCCCTTTTGAGTTAAATCAGTAAATGGAATGTTTGATAATCATCATATTTGTCGTGTCTATGTGTGAAGGTGCAATAATTTGCTATATAAATTAAATAAATTGACATGGCTTTGCAGAAAGTTTGCCTGTATGATAATCTAGTGGTTTTGCCACTACAACCGACATCACTTTCGCTTGAAGGTGTGGCGATCAATAAGCCACGCTCTTCTATTTATACGCATACATGCCATACAACATTATGATCATCAATACGTTAATGGTTCACATCAATGAACGGATTAAATCTTATGAATGGCAATCGATCTTCAGGTGAAGCCATGTAAGAATGTTGGCCTCAATCCACGCCACATAAAAGTGGCATTGATTTTCCTGGATAAACGCGCAACCTCTCAACACGAATAGAATCGTCGAAAACTTTTATGAACTGACACGAATAGAGGTCTTTCACCTCACTCATGCATAACCTGTAACAAAAGGTTCCCGTAGTATTCGTCATTCAGATCAATTTATTACCCGACCTCAAAGTACTTGTGCTATTCAAAGTGTGACCCATACTTTAATGCATACATATCTAACTTTCATGTCGTTCTTTAGATTTAGAAAGTGTCCAGAAATTTGGAATGGACTTTGCCATTACCGGCAAGATGGCCGCTAATCCGAAAGGTGGAAGACCTCTATAAAAAAAAAATCACACTATAACAATTTATGCTTATCGAAGCACACGTTTGTGCGAAAGATCAGTCGATAATTATCACTTACTGCATGAACCAGTGTCCTGTGTATAACCATCTCTCTCAACTTCGATATACACAGTTGAGTCTTGGCCTTCGTGAGCAGTGTAGTGAGTATCACTCAGCGCAAAAGAAGCTGCAAAACAGACATGCAAATTTTGGTTACAGTTTTTAAAAATTCGTGCATCATTAATCAGAATAAATCAAAACTTATTCCTGCGTTTCTTGACTTGTGCACATACACTGAGCAAGGGAGAGGAAAAGGGCCTGAAAATTAAAGGTCCCACGAAATGCAAATAGAATTGATATGGTTTGTGTCAAGTCTACAAGGAGGGACCAGAAAGCATTCAATATTTGGGTTGGTGATGACATAATTTGTGGTATCATTGATTTTTCATAGAGTAATAGAAAATTCAAGGTGACTGGTGTGAATCAATTCATGACACTGACTGAAAATCAATAGTTTCACTAATGATGTCACTGGTAGAGTATTCTTTTTTCTGGCCCTGTTTATTGGAATGGAATGTCCCATAAAGATTTGGAGTAGGTTTATCTTCTCATTTCCTGTGACCTTTAACTCTTTGAAATGTTCATCATAATTATGAGTTAATTATACTCTCAGATGAATTACTGAAAACAAATAATAAATTGCCTTCATATCACACCCGGTTCCAATTTTATGGTAATATAAGTTTTGTAAGTGTCACGGTCGCTTGGATTTACTATACAACATACTGCTCTTTTTTATCGCAGCTTCGATTCTGATTACCCAACACATGTAACAAAAGATTATGCTGGTTATCTGCATTTGCAGCTTTCTCTTTGTTTTTGTTTTTTTTCTACATAGGTATCCTTTTCATTTGCTAACTTACAATCATCATCCGATATTGAGATAACAACCCATCTCTCAGGACAGATATGGTCCTCGCCAGCTTCAATGATGTAGAAAGTAATGTTCTCTGTTGTTTCTCTGATTAGATCATCTGTCAGGTCGATTCGGATGGTAATTGAGGGATCACCAGCGTTAATTGTGACGTATTCTTGATCAAGAGGAATGCGGAGCGATGTTATGCCGTCGATATAGGCGGTAGCACCTGCAAAGAAATAGGAAATATTTTCCCGTAGTTTTCACTTGGCAAAGGACTATGTACGAAGCCATTTTAACCGTAATCAAGCCCGGTAAAGCTCATATACTGGTATATTTTATTGCGCCAATTTTGTAATGGATTTTTACTTCCCTTACTCTAAAACAACAGATTAGATGAAATAAAGGAATCAATCAGTAGTCTCAATCGATTAAACTATGCTATACAAACCGCAGAAAGACGTTGTTTTTGTTACTTCAATTGTCTTATAGAATAAAGCTCTCTCACACACGACTGCTTATAACGACAATACAATTACGAGGTTGCCGTGTATATAGCCTTCGGGTTTTAGTTACACGGCGGCCGTGTACATAGACACTGCCTTTTCATTTAGCCGTTAGTGAAATGTCATTTATTTTTTTACTAATATTTAATTAAAAAAAAAGATCATAAAAGTAAACACAGATATGTCAATTTTTAAATAATAAAATTAAGATCGCCGGTGAATCAAGGTTAGAAGACCTTGACAGTCACCTTTATAACTTACGCACAAATCCATTTTCACTTGTATCGCCACCTCGGAGCAGTCTAATATCAACCGACGGGTCGTCTTCTAGGACGGTGTAATGGTTGGATTCAGGACACAAGGTAGCTAATAATATAATGTAAACCAAACTAAAATTCAGTAAATTATTAGAGCTAATATACCTTTACAAATGAGTCTTTTTAATTACCGCGACCATTCCGGTGAGTATTATGTAAACAATTTATCAATATTAATCATTCAACTTTTGGCGAGTTGAACACAGATGCGGCCACGCCTTAGTCTTCTCATTCTTATGCGACAGGTTATTCTCATCAAACTTGGAGAAAAAGTTTGGAGACACTTGGATCCCCTGTATTTTACTTATGCCTTCCGATATTCGACAATCATATTGACAAAAAGCAAGCATAGTTTCTTGACAACCTAAAATGGCATTAACTTAATTTCCATAATTGAGAACATTTTGTTTTAGTCGACCGGATTGGGTCACCTAAACTATATTTAAATCTCGTGTAGAATTCGCTTAGTTTGCTAGGGACACGGGGTTTTCAACAACTGCCAGCTTATTTTCTTTTTATAATGACTCAATAACTCGATTCCTCCTAATGCCAACATTGTTCCATTGCATTAGTTTCTCGACGACTTAATAACGATAATTAAATCGAGGGTTGAGAATCAGAAGGACGTAACTCAACACTAAAGAAATATTAAAGAATTTCTTTAATTCTGCTGTAATACTGCTTTTGAGAAATGTGATGTTTAATATTTTATACTAAGCAAATCTATTCATTACTCAAAATGTAAACATATGTTAAAGCTCATATATGGTACTGTAAGCAAACATTATATAAACTTTAGTAAACAAAGAACAATTTGAATTATGAACAGCAGAATTAAAGAAATTCTTTAATATTTCTTTTAGTGTTGAGTTATGTCCTTCTGATTGTCAACCCTCGAAATTATTGTCACATATTATATACCGTATTGTCTGTAATAAACGCTCTCTCTAAAATAACACCCTCACGTTTTGACCATATCGTCGCCCACATCACATACTGTCGTATTTTACAAAACACGTTTTCCGAGAAAATCACAATTCAAAATCTACCGCGACATTTCATACATGCGACATGTCTATACGGTTAAAACGAAGATAAAAGAAACATCTAGACTTCACTGTTTTGAAGAAAACATTTTAAAGTCCAATATAAACCATAAATCCAACTTAAAACTACAATTATATTAACTTAATTAGGCTACAAAGTTATAAGTCTGTATGTGAAATCACAAATAATTTATATTGTAAAATACGACGCATATTAAACCGTTATATTTCAATGTACGTAAAATAGATCACTATGTGAAAAGCTTGTTTACGAAAGAACGATGGAATACGTCAAAATAGGTCTGCATGTGAAATCGTTTATTTACGGATCGGCAAAATACATTATAACACTATAACAAACACGTGTAAATGAATGGCGATTTTAAAATACGACAGTATGTGAAATACGCATATAATGATTTTGAGGAAAATGACAAAAATCTGTAATCATAAACTAATTAATTAGGCATCCTCACATTTTGAAACTTTGTGGATGGCAAGAACTCGGTGAACAAAGTAATTAGGCGAAATTTCGCAAAAACTTAAAAAAAAATGTGAGATACGACAGTATGTGATGCGGGCGACGATATATTCCTAAAAATACCAAAATTGATGCCATATTATACACTGATTATTACCACTCGTGATTGCGAAACTCGTGGCAGATTTGCCTGCCTTGAATCTGGCTAATATGTGCACAAATTGCCAATCATGTTGTCAAATTTGAGTGTAGATACCTTTGACAGGTGTGGGTTTTCGTATCTTAGAAATTACAACTAAAAATGCGTTTAATGGTGGGTTCATACTTCATCGGCAGACGTCGACCGACGTTAGTCTTTCGAACATGCTTTGCGCGCCAGATGCATGGTAATACCCGTTGCGTAAAAAAAGCATGTTCAAAAGGCTAGCGTCTGCAGACGTAGGTGGGTTTATACTTCATCGGCAGACGTCTGCCGACGCAAGCCTTTCGAAAATGCTTTACGCGACAGATGCATGAAACAACGCGTTGCGTAAAAAGCATGTTTGAAAGGCTAGCGTCGGCAGACGTCTGCCGATGAAGTATGAACCTTAGAGGTTTTGTTATTTTCGTAGAGCTGTGAATGCAGCCATTGTTAATATTGGGGCAATCTACACGGAGCGCAGATCCAGATCCGATGCGCATCATCGAGATCCAGATCACAGATCCAGATCATGAGAGACCGTTTAAGAACTCTACACGGCGCAGCTCAGTGAGTGCGAAAGTACAGCGCCCTTTCGAAGCGAAAAGTGTACAAATGCTACGCGTAACCTTGGTGATCGATGAATACTTTACGCGTAACCTAAAAGTACGCGATTAAAGTGCAGCGACACTAACCAAGCGTGTACACACCATGTACGCGTTGCAGATCTGGATCAAGTTTGGCCGTTGCCCGTGTAGAGGCAAACTGGATACGAGATCTGGATCCGATCTGGATCTGCGCTGCCGTGTAGATTGCCCCATTGTTGAGATTGTGCTGGCTATGGTTTGCAATGGAAATATAACTGAGCAAATGACCCTTAATAAACGCCCCTTTTTTGAAAAATGTCACGGCCCCGGGCGTTTATTACAAATACGGTACTTTATTTGTCAGAATTTACTCACTGTCTTCATCAAGTACCCTGATACAGGAGACTGCATTGGGTACTATCATCCCATTTACAGGTTCTTCGATTCCCACAAAAAACTGCTCAGTCTCTTCAGGAACTCGGTCATTGAGAAGGCCAATTCTCACCGTCTTTCGAGCCTCCCAGTTCGTGAAACTAATCTTTCGTTTACCTTCCCCGGCAAAATCCAAGACCTCCACAGCAGTATCTTCCGTTGAATTTAAAACTGTATGTATGGAATGTGAAAGTAAGTGTATATCTAAATTGAACATTTTTTCCAGAAGTTATTAATCGAGCACAATACAAATATCTTAATTATACAGAGTAACCTCAATAAATTTCTTAGCGCCAAAAATATAAATAATAATAAATAAAAATAAAAAATAAGGAGAGCTTATTCATACAAAAAGAAAGGAATGCAAATCATTCCAAAGTGATTTTGTAAAGTACAGAGCGAGTCGCATAAGAAAAAACTTATCCCGCAATTTAAAAAAAATACAATCATTTTGTAACAAATATGTGCATCAAATGTCATAAGCCATTTTAAGGATCATCTTCTGACAGTCAAATTTGGACAGGAATATTCCACAGTCAAATGAGACAACCTTTTATTTAAAAAAAACGATTGGGGACCGTTTGAACGACGAGTACGAAAAGTTCAGCAAAGCCGGGGGCACAGTAAGTCAGGTCTCTTGTTCAATCTCCGTGTTGTTAACTTTTTATCATCAGAATTAAATGAAATTTACGAATTTCTACTTTATTATTATAAAACTTAAGGGGAATTATAAAGATAATTTTCCTCAGAGAACCCACTCTAAAAAGTGCCTATTCATAATGAGAAGTTATCTTAAAGGGCACTTAATAACATTCTATTCAAAATTGTCAAAAGTCAAATGGAAATTGAAAAAGTCCACAACATCAAAAAATCTGGTGAAATATGTGCAGCTGGCAAATGCGTACAAGACCTGTATTTTTTTTATTGTAGGTCATATTGGAATTTGGATTTGACCTTTGACAATTTTGAATAGAGTTCTATTAAGTGCCCCAACAGGTTATCTTGCCATTTGAATAGGCAATTTTTAGTGTGCATATATAAGATAATTTACTACTTTACTTACCAACTGACCCTGTTCTGTCCAAATATCCTCGGCGAACAATGGTTATATCTGCATAACCATCATCCTCATTGACGTCATATTTATCCAATTCAATTTCAAAAGATGCTGAAAATAATATAAAATTTAAATTTGATCACGGCTATGAAAGAGACACGAGTATTCAATAGCAATGACGTGATGTACCAATTTACCATATTTAGAGAATCAAATTAAACGATTAAGCAATACGATCAAACACCTTGACACTGTTAACCTAATTTTTTAACCTTTAAGAAGGACTAAGAGAAACCGAATAAAACTGCTGCGAAACAATGCACCAGATTTGAAGCTCAGTTTTAAAGGGAATGAATTGAAACCAAAAACATGTCCGTAAAATGAAAACATCAGTTTACATGGGTAAAAGTATGATGGAGTTTGTGGAACCATTTTGCAACCTGTGTCAACCTCATGATATATTGTAAAACATGTAGCTGAAATCCTAATCACCGTAATTTTAATATTGTAAATTTATTATTTTTGATGTTGTCGTTAAACGCAATAACTATTTAATATAGGCATGTTGGTATTAATTTTGGAATCAATGGAACGAGGACCATAGCTATTTATTGCTACCAAAAATAAAGTATCTGTGGCATTATTACGACACATCAGGGTTGTTGGTATCACGCCGGAAAGGGGGGGGGGTGCCATCCCCTATCGATAACGTCTGTATCACCCTGTAGGGTGCTTGTTTTTGCATGCCAATCGTATTAAACCATATCGTACCAGAAAATAAGGTTTTGGTAGGGTGCAAAAACACGAGTAGAAGGGGTAGTACCCCACCCCTTCGGCAGATAAGAGTTAATGCATGGAATCCTGAAATGTGTTTTTAAACGGCATAAGACAAACTTTTTTTTAAATAAGTACACTAAAGTCTTGCTTTGAAACACAAACGGTAGATATATTGAGGTCTCTTCTTGGATCAGAAACTGTCCACCATCCGGGTCAAAAATTAGTTTGGTCATCATTTCTCCGCAATAAAGAATTAATACTTAAAAACTTGCTTTGCTCAGGTTCGAAAAAAAATTCACGTTTGTTTTAATCACACTTACTGTCATCATTAATAATATTGACCATAGCGGTGTCATACCAATCGGTTACGATCATGCCATTGACAGCATTCGATAGACTAATCCTAAATGTCTCGTTGGCTTCCACAATTTCGTCATTAATGATGTTTACAGTTACGGGAACATATTGAACGTTGGCCTGCGCGCTACTTGCAGCCGGAAATTCGACATTTATGTTCATTTCCCTGAAGTCGGTACCGTGTTCAGCGTCCACGTTCACGAAATCAACCTCTGCAAAAGAGAAAGAGAGAATTTGTTACAGATGTGTAAATCATAATAGGAAGGAAGTGGTGAAATATGTTATTGAGTAATTATCTCAAATATTACAGATGTTTATCCCTATCTTGCTGGAATGCTGGTGCAGCCCACAATGCAATAGTTTTCAGAAATTTCACCTCAATAAGGTCATGTGATCCCACAAAAATCGTATTCTTAACACATAAAAACCCTGACTTTTACACTCGTTTTAGCCCACAAAGCATCAGTATTTTTTTTATCATGATCATAAACTTTATTGGCCACTTTTTATTCCTAAATACTGACTTGTGTTTAGTGCAGTTTAAAATATGTGCACATTGCAGTGCATTATGGGATTGGTTCAAAACACACTCTGATCGTAAGGTTAATGTTGACTGAGAAGTTCATCAGATGTCAGATTGCTTCATATCACAATAGAATCACACCTCATATTGTATTTGTGAAATAACGGTAATAATGGTAGACATTTCATATAGAAGTTTCAAGTATGCAAATGAGGTATTACTATTGATTCCGTCATCATGCGCTGTATATGTTGTGCAGAAGGCTACGACTGTGTTACGAACGTTTTCGCGAACGAACCCCTGACGATCACCGCCCAAAAAAGCCCCCCCGTTATTTTTCTTGTTAGATCTAGGGGCAATTTCCCCCCTGACGACACAAAGGGCGGAGTCCACTGCGTGATTTTGTCAAGTGCATTTAAATGCGGTTAACATGGTTATGGGAGGTTAAGGATATGAAACGTCGACAATTAAAAGGATAAGGAAACTTATAAATGGAGGTTGCGGCTTCGGAACAATGCAAGATCAGATGATGTAAAATCTGTTCTGCAGGTCTACAACGAGAAAGTGATGAATGTCCATTCATCTATTGCACTCATTCGAATAAATTTGAATGTAAAAAAATTACGACAGAACTGGTCTGAAACAACGCATTTCCGGTTCTTCCAACGTTGAATTCCACGAATTCGGCATTTTCTATCACTGTTAGATTGTCGCACGGAAGGTAGAAAAGTATAGAGGGATAACAAAAAAGATATGAATAAATGTATGATAAAGTATCGTTTTCCTCAAGAATATTCGATGACAGCTGGTTTATTTCACATTAGTAAATGAAATCATGGACATGTTTTTATCACATATACATTTATTTTCTTGTTATTATGTATTGATCGATTCCGATTTAGTGAGAATATATTGTAAAGTGACCTGTTTTAATCATGTGAAAGATACCTGGATGCAAAATAGTACCAATAGTGAAAGAGAATGTTACCCACAATTTCCCATCCAAGACGACTAGAAGTAATTTGCAAGCATTTCATTCCGCCATTATAGGTAAAAAAACGGGCTTCCCACAGAAGACCGGCCGCGCATAGCTTTTAGAATTCGCATTTTCTTTTGTTGGTGTTATTGCTGCTTTTTGTAAGTGGCCTAAAATGCAACATATGTTGGCCTCATATACATAACTAAATGTGTCTCTACAATAAATGCAAAATAAAAGTCCGTGGACGGAATTTTATGAAGGAACATTTCCAACATACTAAGTCCAGATTCCCCTATCAACTGTGAGTTGCTGGATCTCTTAATGTTCTAGTTCATTGTCATTCAAGATGGTGCATGTCATGATATTGGAGGGCCTTTTGCCTCTTGCCTTCCCACCTGAAGGAATTCTACAGATCAAGCGGGAGCAGGACTGGTTGGATGTTATAATGCAACGTCCAAAGAAACGAAGCCGATGTTGCCCGATTGTCGTGGAGGGTGCGGATGTGACCCTATACGACGTATTATGACAAATGAGTCACACACACGGATTAGTTTCGAAACAATTATACATGACTTTCGCATCTTGGGGGCACATGTGGTGAGTGGATCAGCGATCGTCTCATAAGCCCACAAGGTTGGGTTCGAGCCCCGCTGTCGCCAATGTGTTGTGCACTTGGGCAAGGCACTTACCTTGCTTGCCTCTCTCCACCCAGGACTATAAATGGGTACCGGCATATGCTAGGAATGCAAAACCGACTCGCTGTGCGGCGAGGCAGTGGCGACCCCACCAACAGCAACATTATATATGAGGAGTTGGCCCAAACGCCAATGACAGCGGATGGGCATCCGCCTGCCGGCGCACCATTGCATTTTTCGCATCGTAAGTTGAAGAAAATTGAAATAATCTATCAGTTAGCCGGTGTCACGAACTGGTGAGTCCTGGGCCCAATTTCAACAAACCTTACTAAGCCTAGTTGGCAACTAAATGGGACTTAGTTGCCAACTAAGCATAGTGATTACTAGTTGAAATTCATAAAACCTTACTAGTGCTAGTTGCATTCTAAGAATCTTGCTAAATTTAGAGTTGATCCAGAGCAACTCTAACTCACTAGTTGGCAACTAAATCAGTGAAGAAAACCATTTATTATTATATCTGTCAATATTTTACAAGACAATACTGAAGTTTATTGCTACAAATTATTATTTATAGTTAATGTGAATTAAAACAAATTAAAAATATATATATATATCATTTGATAAAAAATGTGAGTAAAGTTGTCTCAATTTTCATTTGTCATTAACATAATGCCGTAATAACATCAGTGAAAAGGGAAAGGAGGAACTTGTGTAAATACAGGCCCAAAATAATGCTTATATATTTGAAATGAAAATAAATTATCAAACCTTACTGAAAGAAATATTTAAGAATTTCTTAATTCTGCTGTTCATAATTAAAACGTGTTCTTTGTTTACTAGAGTTTATATAATGTTTGCTTACGTACCATATATGAGCTTTATGAGATGTTTACATTTTGAGTAATGATAGATTTGCTTAGTAGAAAAAATTAAACATCACATTTCTCAAAAGCGTATTACAGCAGAATTAAAGAAATTCTTTAATACTTCTTCAGTGCTGAGGTACGTCCTTCTGTTTGCCAACTCTCGATATCTAGTATAGGTTTGCTCATGTGTACAGGCCTATAATACGGAAGCTACTACAATTATATTGGCATCATTTTGATCATGGTGATCAAAGCATGTTAATGCTCTGAGATGAACAGACTCAAACACAAAAGGGCAGTCATTTAAGGGGTTTGACGTGTTAAGCGATCTACTCGATAAAATTTCCAGAATTCACATATATGGTATTTACAACGGTGCTGATTAAGAATCTGAAATAAAAATGGGGGTCACCGACTTAGTTTTTGAGCAATAGGCAAACAAAAAAGGTATGTTGTCACTTTTTAAACCACGCAAGTCTATTGGGAAAAGTCAAAATTTAACGTTTAGATCGCCTACAAAATAAAAACCTCTCGATAAAATTTGTAATTTCTAAATATGTTGAGGTCCCGATGTCATTCTTCAAAATTTTGAAATAAAAAATGAGGGTCACCGACTTACTTTTTCCATTACACGCCGAAAACCACTGAAATTTGACACCTTTTTCAAATTGGGCGTCTTGTTGGGCGGCAAGAAAAATCCGCGCCACATTCGGCATGCAGCAAAGCAGGAACGCAGGCGTAGAGATGCGCGATTTTCCCCCCCCCATAAACGCAAAACAAGCGCACAGTTCTAGCGGTTCTCTGCACTTGATACCTTCGCAGCTCAAAAATTAAAATTCTTCCATTTGTCCATGACTGGGCTCCAAACAGAATGCTGAAGGTGTAAAGCAGCTTACGCGTACACAAATCACACGTCCAACCCCTTAAGGTGTTGGCATTATGATTTGGTTTCTAAGGAGTATAAGCCGACTTTAATAAACTCGGAGATGAGCAAGCGTGCATTCGTTTGCGATTTTAGCGTCGCAAAAATTCATGAGCGATTTTCCACTTCTGCATTTACGCGAATTTGTAAAAGCGTTTGCAAAATCGCGTAGAACTTTGATGTTGCTAGGACTAGTCTAAGAACGCGCATGTTTAATTTACGCGTCTTAAACCTTTACACGAGCACCCATTTTTTGTTTTGCTGCGTGACATATGGCGTAAAATAACGCGAGACGCATAGTCTCTAGTGAAGACGGAAATTTCCTCTAAAATGTACTTTTTTTATATTTTTACCAAAATGTACCGACAGAATGTTATGTCGAATTTTTTTTTATTTCGGTATTTTCAAGTATGCAACTTGGACCTAAACATATGTGAAAATCAGAAAAACGTTCGGCCCCTTTGTTATCTTTTGGAGCACTTTAGTATCGGTAAATCACATTTTCCCATAGAGTTGCGTGGTAAATAATGTAAAAATTTTGAGCAAAAATGTACTTTTTGAATGTCTTTTTTTCTCAAAAACGAATATGGTAAGCCATATTTTTATTTCAGATTTGTTATCCGCACCAAATGAATGTACTATATATCAAATTTTAAAGAAATTCGACGGCCCATTTAAGGTGTTTGCACTATTCGTGTGGCACAGCCGTCTACGGTCAGTACGCCAGGGATCTTCTCCAAGTAGAATTTAGAGCCATGTTTGCAACACAGACAATCAATCAGTCCGTTTTTTCGCGACAATGACGCGAAGTTTTCTGCGAATTTGCAACGCAGCAGAAAATATGCGTAATATATTGCGTTATTTCATGTGCGCGAAACTTTAACAACAAAAGGTGTCTTGCGATGTTCTTCCATCACCTCTCGCGCGCGCCAGTATCCGATATTGGCGGGATGTCAGCGCCCAAAACAGGCCTATAAAAACACATATCGATGCAGGAAAAGAATTCACCCATTAGTGTTCACTCACTACCTATACATAGTTTAGAACAGCCATTGGTATATTGTTGAAAAATGTATATAGGCCACGACAATCTTGTGAGTTGTTGATGCTAACTCCAATTTTTGGACAAATCTGAATGCAAAATACCCGCGCATATCAACGATCACAGGTTCTATTTAGTGTATTTATTTCTTTATTTTATATTTTTTATTTTACTCTTTATTTTATTAGCTTATTTTATTACTTTTTTAAGCTTTATTAAAAAAACAATCCCAACATTAAAAAAATTCAAAAAGTAAATATATCAAACACTAACGACAAAACCCTAGCAAAAACAAAATTTCATTCAAAAAAGTGAAAAAAAAAAAATGAACAAACGTTTATAATGCTTGAATCCCGCTTGTCCCAGGTCCTATCGTAGGCCTACCTCTTCGAACACTTTTACAGCCAAAGCCGGAGCAAATCATAACGGTTTGTCAGGTTTTACAAAAATAATAGAGCCAAAGGTTGAAATGCAGAGGAATAGGCAATTCAAAAATTGATGAAATGATTTTCATAGGGCGGGAAAATAACCGCGTGTCTTTCCATCATGAAGGAATCAGCGATCCCATTATCATTCTGGACACGCCCCTCTTCGCAACCGATACGCTTGCGCATCTCCGGTGATGCGTGAAGCGTAAAGTAAAATTACGCTTTGCAGAACCAGCGCACCAAAATTACAGCTTTGCACTTTTTTGGCCGACTTTGGTGACATAACGAAAAAAGTATCCGTGACCCCCATTTTTTATTTTATTTTTGTGACGTATGGGGTTTGGTTTTTTTTTTGGGACCTTTACATAATAAAAAAATTAGAAAAATTCCGGAAGCGTTTTTTCTTGCTGTGATCGTTTAGCATCATTTTCTCATCTATCCCATCTAACTGTGTACAAATTTTGCCAAATTTGGTTTTTGTTATAACGTAAATATCATCTCGAAAACAAAGTCCGTGACCCCCCATTTTTACTATAGATTTGAATCATACCAATGAAATACCTATATCAATTTTAAAGAAAATTCCCAGGATGAATTCTCGTGCAGCATCCACCTTAAATCATGATGCCAACACCTTCATGTATTGAATTTACATTCCCCACACTGCAACCAGCCAGTCCGCCGCGAAATCACCCAAGCTGTAGACAAAAGATTGAACTAGTTGGCAACCAGATTTCATAGATGAACTCGTTAGGCAAGGTTCTTAGTAAGGTTTATATTGAATTTCAATGTAGTTGTCAACTCCGTAGTTGCATACTATGGATTTTAGAACGCTACCAGCCTAGTTTCCAGCTAAACTCGGCAAGGTTGTTATGAAATTTGGGCCCTGGTTGATGTAGTTTCCTACCTCCATTGTGTATGAATGCATCACCTATTTCAATCGGCCAATTTCCAGTAGCATTGTTTTACAAGGCAGAGTTTATCCGTGTTTTGCTGTATGGTAGCTAAGCCCTTCTCTCAGTGGGGACTCACAAGTTTTGTTTTTTTTTACAACGGAACACGAACGTTAATGTGAGCAGGAAAATAGCAGGCGTTTGGTTTCCACATCGCCTCAGAGTAACGTATTTCGCCATTCCCATATTTAGCGCACTGAACTCTACCCATGGATAGCGGGCTGCCGCATATTTGAATGGTCGCCGAGTGTTCAGGAAGTTCTTTCTATCTTGGTTGTAATTGGTGGGAAACATGCATACACCTGCTGGTAACACAGTTCCACACAGATGTCTTTTGTTATACAAAATTCCTTTAACTTTGACAAGGTGTATGCATTGTTTTCCCGCCATATTACTAAGGTAGAAAAGCAACTTCCCTGTTGTGACACTCGCGACTCAGAACCCGCTTATCCGCCCGCTATCATGGTAGAGGTCAGTGTTAGCGCAGTCAAATACTTGTTTTTATATATCGCATAAATCATTGGAGTCTACTCGAACACTATTGGCATGATAATAAATACATTCCGCAGGTAATTAATGACTACAGGCAATATACCTTCCGATTTGTGCATGACAAAATACGGAAGTCGGGATTGCAATGATATGCTATAGTATAGGAGTAGTTGAGAACTAAAAAGTTTTAAATTATATACTTCATATATGATCCCTGTCATCTGATTGGCTAAAAGTCGGACATAAATCAACTACTTCAAGAATTAAGGTAACCAAAAATGAACTATACCCTGGGAAGAGCGGGCATAGGTCATAAACTATGCCCGGTACACCTCTCCCGCGCAAATCCTGCGTCCGACTAACTCAGATATTATGAGTGTACATATTGAGCTGGTGTAAGAGATGAATATAAGCAGACGTCGTACTGTGCTTACTGTGGGGAGTCTAATGAAAGCAAGGTAAGGAACTGGCTGACTCGCAGCATCAGTCGTGTCAGTATTCATGCTGTCCCTCTGTCCTTGCAAATAGTTTTGGCCAATTCTTTGTTCACAAAGTCAATAAGATCCGTGCCGAGGTTGATAAAAATGGTGCTGAAATGTGTAGTACAGGTGATGTGTGCAATCTTCCCTCACAGCAGAAATCTATTGAGTGTTCTTTTAATAATTTTGAACATGTGTCTGAAGAAGAGTTGTTACAAGTAATAACCAAGTGTCCAAACAAACAATGTATTCTTGATGTAATGCCGACATGGCTCCTCAAACAGCATGTGAATATTGTACTTCCTACTCTAACCAGAATTGTAAATATGTCTTTGTCTTCTGGGATTTTTCCTGATGACCTGCGCAGAGCTGTCGTTACACCTGTTTTAAAGAAACCATCGCTCAACAAAAAACGAGTTGAAGAATTATCGTCCAGTTGCAAACCTTCAGTTCACTTCAAAGGTAATCGAGAAATGTGCAGTATTACAATATAACAATCATGTCGAAAAACATTGTCTGAGTGAACCAATGCAATCTGCCTATAAGGCACGTCATAGTACAGAGACTGCCCTTGCTTGTGTACATAATGATTTTTCCCGTGCTCTAGACGACCAGAGGGCTGTTCTCCTCATAATGCTCGACCTCTCTGCAGCATTCGATACTGTTGATCGTGAAATTTTGCTGCAGAGGGTTTCTGAAGAATTTGGCATTGGTGGAGTGTCACAACAGTGGCTTTCTTCATATCTTGACAAACGATCTTTCAGGATATCTGTTGCTGGTGCTCAATCTGATGATATCTGCCTGAAGTATGGGCTACCGCAAGGATCAGTTGTGGGCCCATTGGGTTTTATTTTTTACACGCATGGCATCGGCCGCATACTTCGTAGTCACAATCTCAAGTATCACATTTATGCGGATGACATACAAGTGTATATCACTGTCAATTTAAATATCCCAGGGGACGTCGCTTGTGCAATTTTCACACTTTCACAATGCATCAAAGACATCAACAAGTGGATGGTTATAAACAAGCTCAAGCTTAACCCTGACAAGACTGAGTTTTTGAGCAGCTCTCTGTTCATCACCAGGAAAGGCTAAAAGATCTCAGCCTTCACGTTAATGATGCCGTCATATCACCTTCTTCTACCATCCGAAATCAGGGCATTGTTTTTGACCAACAAATGTGCATGTCTCAACATATCACCAACCTGTGCAATTAACTAGCAGATTCGCAATTTGAACAGGATTCGTAGATTTATTGATCAAGAGACGTGTGCCAATATAGTTCGATCCTTAATATTATTGCGCATTGATTATTGCAATATTCTTTTCAATGGCATTGCTCAAAAAGACCTTAATCGTCTCAAAAAGCTCCAGAAACAAATTGCCGGCTTGTATACCTGAACCAAAATCTGTGCTCATGTTCTCCTCTGCTCAATGGGGAAAAACTTCACTGGCTTCGCATTAGCGAACGTATCAAATTCAAAACTCTTTTGTATGTGTATAAATCAGTAAATGGACTTTGTCCCCAGTACATAGACGAGTCTTTGGTGGTGATGAGACCTCGCCTTGGTTCTGTAACCACTCGTTCTGGTCACGGTCTAAACCTTAAGGTTCCTAGGACTCACAATGTGCTGGAGACAAAGCCTTTTCTGTGGCTGGCACCCAAACTGTGGAACACACTTCCTATCTGCATTCGTAGTGCACCAGTGTTGATAGCTTTAAGTCACTCTTGAAAACTCCATTTATTTGCTTTCAGTGTTCATTTTGCATTTGTGTTCCTTTTGCTTGTTTGTTTTTTTTTTTTTTTTTTTTTTTTCCACTGCGCTTTGTATCCTCTGGCAAAAGCGCATTATAATGTTTGGTTATTATTATTATTATATGCTTTGAGCTTGTAGATGAAGATCTGAAAGGAATCAGAGATGCAGCTCATTGGGCTAAAACCAAACGGCAGGTAAAATACACCGTGAGATATTCGAGGATTATAATTTGGCCACTGATAACGGCCATCTGCATGCTGTGTAAAAGACACATTGCTGATTCGGAGTTGTACGCATCTTGCCGACAAAAAAATGGCAATAAGTCGATTACGGCGATCCGGTTTGGACTCCAACATCACTTCTCACCACAAGAAAGTTTGATTGTAATTCTTCACAGTTTTGACCCTAAGTTACACAAAATTGGTTAAACCATGCAATGCATGCCTGGCCTACACATGATAGGCCTGTGTTAGCATCCTGGGTTAGAATGTTCTTTTAACCAATCAGATGACAAGAATCTATATATTCGGTATATAAAAACAAATATTGACTGCTCTTTATTCGGAGCATGGTTGAAACTATAGGTCCTCGGTGATCTCGAAACCATACTATGCCCCTCGGCTTACGCCTCGGGGCATAGTATGGTTTCGAGATCACCTTGGGCCTATAGTTTCAACCATGCCCCTCATAGCAGTCCATATTTGTCCACTATTACCCTGACCGGCCTGACTGTGACGTCAGCACAGGGCAAATGTTACTTTTATAGCAACGGTTTCCCTGCCCTGAAAGAGGTAGGGGAAAGAGTAGGAATATGTCATGTAGTATTCACATCATATGTTAGCAATATTTTATGCTTTATTTACTATGCGGTCTATATTAAGACAACGGTAAAGCGACTGCCGTGCATTCTTCCTATACCGTTCATTCCCACATTCTAGGTGAATTTACAAGTACAAATTTGGAATAGTTTATCCCAACATTTTCTTTAAACTTACGATGGCATTCGTAACCACTGCCCCAGTATCCATTGTTACATGTACAGTCATATCCCTCATCTGTGTCCTCGCACTCGGCATTAGCGTCACATGTGTGAATGCCTTCAGTACATTCGTCAATCGCCACTATGGGTGTAAAAGAAAACGAACGTTGCCTCATAGCTTACTTTTAAAATTCTCTGATAACAAAATGAAATGCTTGTTTGTTTTGCGGCCAAGCATGCCACATTATCAGCTTAAGCTAACAACATAAATGAATTCTTTTCTCACATTGTTCCATGAGATGCAAGAGCATTAAAATAATACCCATTTCAAAATGTATCGTGGTAGATGTTGTACAAGACTTAGTGTTCTATTATTTCCCAGAGTGACTGGCGCACATTAACATTGGCAAAATAATATTGCCTTTACATGAACAGGCGACCTTCGGATATCTGGACAATCACACGCACAGACAGACGGACACACACATACACACGCACATACACACACACCCACACACTCGCACACACACCCACATACACACACGCACACATACACACACGCACGCTCTCGCGCACATACACGCACAGGCACACACATGCAATCGCGCACGTGTGATAAAAATATCTTGTATTCCGTTGTATGTTAAAGTATACACTCGCATACGCACACGCACGCACACACAAACGCGCGCGCGCACACACACACACACACATTGAAAACAAATCAAATACTTTTCAAAACAAGGTAATACATACCGTTGTTTCCACATTGGAGAGGGCCGACGTTAACAAAAGCATACTCCCCAATGTCTCCGGTATCTCCATTGAAAACGGATACGATTGGCAGAGTTGCTTCATCTTTAATTGTCCCAGTATCCGTTCGTTCTACATCATTCTGCATATCACAATTACAATCGCCATCACAACCTTTTATAAAAAGAAAAGATTTCAAGATTCAATTTAAGATTGTGTAAGGCTCATTCTTTAAGACCTGTAAGGTGAACATTCGTCCAGCTGTATACTGCACTCAACGGATGTTGGTGGCTATGATAAAATTTCTTACATTTTTTGGGGGGTAAAATGTTGACACAAATTGATGCCATATCATTCATGAAAAATCAATAACCCAATAATGCAAAAGGGAAACAGTTTCTATTCCATTTTTCTTATAGGAGACACGAGATCAAAACAATAATACACATTTTTATGCCTTCGAAAAACTCATGTTTTCTGGATGTATGTTATTAACCTATTTCAACAGCATTAACACTTAAAGGTGCATTTCGTAATCCTAGCACCTCATTTTTGGTTTATGGTTCCAAAATTTGACGTCACAAAAGTAGTCAACACCGAATATTCGCCGTCAAATTTGGAGTATAAATCGGGCTCAATGCAAATTAGGTAAGTTGATCAGAAAATATTTTGGGTACTGAACATGGCACCGTGAGAGCAGACTCTGGTCAACTATAGAAGATCTTAACACTAAATCTCTTGAACATCGATTGGGCATAGTCGTATTATACGCCCCATGATGGCGTAGCTCACAGAATAAGCCTCTGTGGTGAAACGAATGGGCAAGATACGCAAATACATCTGAGGCGTATTTTGCCTCATTCGGTTCCCACCCACAGACTTCAATATAACACAAGACGGCTAACGACAGCGCAAAAGCCGTATTTGACGCAGTGCGTACTTATTTCCATAGCGTTGTGTACCAATTTATTCATATATTCCCTGATTTCCATAATCTTGTGTACCAATTTATTGATATATTCACGCATTTGTATAGAACGAAGTAACGTTTCCAGGCCAACAGGTTACGGCGCATGCGCGTGAGCGTGCGATTTTCGAATGGCTGGTAGTAATGAATATTTATATTTTTCAAAACACGGTTACGATGGCCGCCTGTTCTTCAACGCGGGCGTATGGCATCTACCTTTATTAATATCTATGTTCCCAACCGAAAATCAATTTCATTAGAGAATCAAAGACTTTCAGAAAAGTGCAAGTTATTAAATACTCGATTCATCTGATACGTGACCCCGTACCATTCTTGCGGAGGTGAAAATTCAATGATGCGCAGGGACTTCTGTTAATCATGTTATTGTAAGCAATGTTAAGACCTGAAATACACCTAGTGGTTTCCATACATGAATGAAATTGTATTCAGTGGCAGGTGAGTGAGTTAAATGACTGGAGTGTCCTCCAAGATAATCCGGTGTGGCACGTGCATTTGAATTCTTTCATTTTCCCGGTAGAGCTAGGTTGACCCCTCTCCGACTTAATTGAATAGGTCCAAAACTCCAGGGGGACGAACGTATCAACGCGATAAATACACTGTGAATGTGCACACTGCACGACATGATCAGCTATTATGCTTGACTGAAAATAATATGAATGCATTAGTTAGCGAAACATGGTGAAAACATACCGATTACGTGAATACGATACATAAGTGTTAATACAGGCTGAGTCCAAAAACTCTATGTCTATGTTTATGTCAAATAAAGTGGTATCTTAAAGTTGTTAAAGGCAATGGTAACGTTAAGTAGTATTTGAAACACTTTTTTAATATGTGGCATATTTGGTCTATAAAAATAGCCAATACTTTTAAACCTCAAAAGGTTGTCACCGATGTCTGTTTCTTCATATGGTATGACTCATGATTATTTATTTTTCAAATGATTTTTATGAGTCATGAGGACGTAGAAACATTACAAAGCATCGATGATAAGGTGCAACGAGAGATTTCATATATCAGGTGTCCCTAAAAAATCAAAAGTAGGCCTACTGATTTTGCCCTGATGCAAAGCTTTCCATCAAAAATATCCCATCTCAACGGATTAAGCTGAGAATGATTCTTTGGTACAAAAATTGTGAAATTTCTAATTTCGTAAAGGAGCAAATACGAAATTCAGCCTATGTTTTATATTGAAATATAAGCAAAGTAAAATCGCCCTTTTTCTCTCTTTAAGACATTTCTGTAGCCAAATACAAGGTAAGAAATCTACTGAGTGTTTAATCTATATGAAATTGCTATTATGACAAAATATTTGGGTGCCTCAAAATCTCTCGTTGCACCTTTAAAGTATAATTGTAACATTGTCAGTTAACAAATACCTGATGTGCCCGTGTCGCCGCCGAAGTTATATCTTCGAGTTGGAGAGAACCTTCCAAGCCAATAGCGATTATTAGCCGGATCGGAGAAACCTGAATTGAAGCACGTTATTTGCACCACTTGTTCACAATCCTCCGTTGCTTCAATAAGCTCAACTAACTGTGCGGTCGTAACGTCTAAGCCATAGCCATATTCTATTTCAACTTCAGCACATGCTGCCGAATCACATTCTTCAAAGCGCTCCCCTGCGTACGAAGTAACATCACAATCGGGAATTCCCGCTTCATCTCCAAGGGTACGCGATCCCAAGTCGCACAGGTTGTGGGGCACCTGTGTATTTCCTTAGAAAGTTAAGCACAAGAAAATATTCATTTAAGATTTGTTTTCCTTCATGAAGTAACACTTACAACATCATTTGTAACCTCTTTTATTTGTTTTTTTTAACGAAGGAGAAGCTATATTCCAACAAGAAATACGCGGTTCGTAATAAAGGTGTCAACTTACATATTGTTTTGGTCATAAGCAAAGTAGCTCATTAGCATTAAAGGCTGACGCAGAGATTTCCCGAGGAGGGCGCCCTCATTTTTCAAACAAATCGTATTTTTTTACATGTACATTATGCTTGTCCATACACTAATCACAGTGTGAAATAGCTAAGCTCAAATCGAAGTCCTTCATATAGAAAATCACAACTTTGTTTAAAATTCCGGATCCGGAATTTTTGTTATACTCGGTATCCTATGTCACTGTTATACTACACATAGCTGTTTACTGCATCAAAACGAGAAATCCGATTCATCTCAAACTTTGGCATTTAGCATTTTAGTTGGCTCTCTTTAGTTCTAGTCGACTATTTGTATTTAATACACGAAAACGTTGTATTTCAAAATCTCTGAGTCAGCCTTTAATTAACATATAATCTAAACATTTAAGTGTACGTCACCATAAATCATTACTCTCTTAATTCCAAAGATTTAAATTTCAATCTTATTGAGTGTGCACTCATCACAGACGAAGAAGGATTGAAAAGTCAATCTTTTAGATTGAAATTATTTTAATTGTAATTTCATCTTAACTCCAAAGATTGAAATGTCAATCTTTCTTCGTCTGTGGTGAGTGATTGAAATTTCAATCTTTGGAATTAAGAGAGCATGGTCTACCACTTCTACCAAGTTTAAAGTTCATGTGTATTTGTCGGTACAGTGGATTCGTGACGTTTTGTTGATCTTAAAATAAGCTTATTAATATTTATATATAACATGAAGATATCTTGTCCACGGGCAGTGGCGTTTTGCTGCGGCAGAGTGAATTAATGAACAGTCACAGACATATATACAAGGGCATCTTTGATTTATAAGTTAAAAATTGCATTTCCACATTTTTTTATTCGTTTGCAATATCGCTGCTTATCCCTTTAAGTGCAATTGGCAAAAGAACTATATTTGTCGAATACTGTTTCATGTGCACCTTCCCAATTCTCGCTTATTGGAATAACACATACGAGTTATAATTTCTGGAGTATAACAAAAAGTTGCCTGTTTTATGAATTTCATCTTTGGAATGGCGAAATTGTTGACAAACATTTTGTAAAACAAATGATTCGTTTTATCAACATAACCTGTTACCGTGCACACAGTATGTGAACAAATATTAACATCAGAGGTATTTAAAACTCCCTGTAAATCCTTCAGGTTCCCAAATTACTATAGTTGGTTCAACCCGTCGTGTCACCCCAGTACTTTTCCGAAGGTATAGGCATTGAATGAGGGGCATGTGCACGTATTGGGCTCTTACACACGTGCAGTCGGTGGAAATTAAAATTCCACGCTAAATCTATTGAACAAAGTCCGATAAGAAAAATCAATTCTTTGCTTAACGAAAGAATTTAAGTCAACGTAAGCGCATTTATAGCTACATTAACTCTCAAATATTCTGACTGATCGCGCTTGCTTCAGTGGTATTCAACGCAACAGGTGAGTTGAATGTTGAGCACCCGTGTCTTGGATACGAAGGAACACAAACGTCTGTGCGCTCTCTATTTAAAAATGTCTTTAAACAGGTGAATGGGCCATATATTCTTTTCTGCATCCTCTTGCAACTAATCGACGCTGTCCAAAACTGGTGAAACGATGGGTTGAATCTACAATAGTGATATGTAAATTTAACTATTAAAGCAAAGATATTTACACAACTGACTTCGAATTGAAAACGGGCCCTTCCAGGTTGGTGTAAAACTGCTTTAAGCGCACAATGCGGGCCCCAATTTATCCATTTTAGCTATTTCAAGAGATTGTATTCTGCGTTTTACTGGAAATGCACCTGTGTCGCTTTAGTAAATGTAAAGTTTTTACATTACCATTAACCAAGCAATAGACAAGAAAGGGATCTCCTCCCCCGCCACCGTCTGGATCGATCATGTAGTAACCGGGTAGGGCCCAAAAGTTCGTATCATCATCTATATCGGCACATGAGCGGTATGTGAAAACTGCAATGAAAGTAGTCATATCATACCATAATATCAGACCATAATATTTTGTCTTATCAATAATAAATTTTACCCAAATTATTCTTCGAAAGGTGTGGAATTTCACTCTTTTGGAGTGTGCCCTGTAGTCGCTCTCTAAAAGAGGGAAATGCATTCTTGTGCATTCAAAGAGTATCATGTCATTTCTGATATATTTCACTCTGCTATCCAAGTGTGAATTTACACAAAATCGTTAATGCCATGGTAAAAGCGTATAATGTATCACGTCATATCATATCATATGATATCATTAATTAGGTTTCATCTAATAATCACATATCATTCATATTGCATCGCATTAAAATTATTAGCGCTGCAGCATTCCGTTGAAAAAGGGCTTTAGTTTTCTACCAACCAGGCCCGGAATAACACATTGCAATCATAGCTAAAAATTATCATTGGTGTGTAGTTCATGAAATACGTGACTGAGAACAAAAATAAAAGTGATGGCAATTTGAAAAAGACGATTTTCCCAAAATGGCCGCAATTTCAAAGTAATAGCACACTATGGCGCTTTGTTGCGAATGCAGGTTGTTCTGGGTCGCGAGTTCAATGTACAATTGCAAGAATTGTCTGAGTCATGGCAATTTATAACACGACTCTTTTTTAAGTTGGCCGACATCTCATCTATTAAAACCGTATTATTTCTTATTATATACTAAGAGGATGATTTTGGTGTCAAAATGAGTGGTTTCTGGGTCAAGGAGTTCAATAAAAACTATTCCTCAAAACGGTACCGATGATATAAAAAGTGATGTATTTGCATACTGTCACAGATGCCCCAAACATTTTAAATATAAGTACCCAAGAGTGTTAGGAATTACTGCAATGAAGGCTTATGTGGCAAAGTGATAAAATTATTAAAACCAGATGTTTGATAACTCCGCCTTAGAACAGGACCAGTGCTGAAACAAATGATGCATACACACTGACTATACAAATGGATAGCGGGCTGCCATACAGTTGAATGGTCGCCGATTGAAACAACAGGAAGTTGCTTTTGCCCTAGAATATGGTGAGAAACAATGCATACACCTGCTGTTTCACATATTCACATATGTTCGTGTTATACAAAAATCTTAAGGTGAAGCCACATGTGCAGGGCAAAATGCACCTTCCTGTGGTTTAAATCGGCGACTATTCAACGGTGCGGCCTATCCGCCAGCACGTTTCCATGTGTAGAGGTCAGGTGCACAGGGGCGGAGTTAAGGAAAAGGGCCGTCAGCAGCTTAAAGTGGGGGCCCCCCCCCCTTTTTTTTAGCGTCAAGAAGCAAGCAATATCAAATTTAGTGTGACTAAAGTGTATCCGAGGGGGGCCTGAGAGCTGACTCTAATCCGCACTGGTGTGCCCAGCACTCAATAGAGAACACAATAGACAGATGGCACTGTGATGGGTGGTATGACCTCAGTCACACGAACACTGTATTATATGACACCGGCAACCCTCCCTCTCCAGTTGCAGTAAGGGACGCACCAGTTGACTCAAGGGGGGTTTGGAAGTTTTCTAAAAAAAAAACTTCACCCACAAATGAGCAAAAAAAAAAAAAAAACAAACTTTCCCCGCTTTCCATTAAAAAAAACCGTTACCCGCACCTTATAAAAACACATGCCTCAGTATAGGCAAAAAAAAATCCAAGCCTATATGACTTGAAGAAGAAAAAAAAAACCTGCCTCCAAAAGCCAACGAAAAAAAAAAACTTTCTCACCCAAACTTCCAACCCCCCCCCCCACCCCCTGGAAGTCTAATGGTGCATCCCTAACTGCAATGGCATGAGGCATTGTGGGATGTTATCTTTTCTTCATCTACATTATTTGAAGGTAGCCTTGGTCAAGGCGCTCTACCAACTTCATACACTGGTTCACATGTCTTATATGTTACAGATGCTATTAGGCATAAATCATGCGAGGAGTGGAGCACATTCCCCTCCTTAAAACTAACAGAATGTCTTTTAAAAAGACAACCATCGCTTAGCGAGGATGTTAGTACTTAATATGTTAGTTGTAAATACTCAGAGATCATAGGAAACCCCCTTGTATATTAGATAGATAAATATAACCCACAGTTATATATTTCAGGCATCAACCATACTCATGCGTCAACCTTTATTTTGAAATACCACTGGTTTGAAAATGCCAGCCTTTATACAGACATATCCCTTTCATAGGTGAGTGCCCCTGTTATCAAATAGATTCTAAATATTTTAACCACAGCCAGTGCCCCGAGATTACAAAAAGTTCAATTTACAGGAAACAAGTTTCAAACAATGCTGACACTAGAGGCAATGAAGTATCAACTCCTGTGGCACAGTTCAATAGCTTTCATTCACAAGTGTATTAAGAAAAGCACACCTCTGAGTGTTGCGTATAATATATGATACCTAGAACACACAAGATCAGTTCATGTCAATGGGTGTACAAGTACAACCACTGAAACTGTTGTCCTTGGTTGATGAGCATATTGTAATTCATAGTTTGTGCTATCTGGGCATTGAAACATAATGGTACTCTCAAAACCATGGATCATAGCATCCATTACATGTCAATGAACTGAGAAGTTATCCACTGTGATGGGTGCGCTATAATCCAATCAAAAGTTTTGTTTCTAGCCGCTTAGGAAATGTAAATGAAATTCCTAGTAGGCATATACCATGTCCTTAATTCTTAAAATAATTGGAACCAGAGAACTTTGCACTGCTACATGAGACAACACCCAACCTGTACATGACTGTGATATTCTGCCATTCATTGCTGCTACACATGCTAGGGTAACTTGCAAGGTAGTGGCTTTTATCTATTCCGATTTGATTAACATCTTCGATGGAAAAAAAATAATAAATAAGCATGGGCGGAGTTCATTATATCAACACATAATTTGAGGTCTCCAATTCACCTGGCCGATGCTCATGCAAAACACTAGCAAGGTCAATAAGGTCAACTCAGGCAGAGCCCATGAGAGCACAACCACTACACTTGACACATGTATTTGTGGTTTTATACCTACAATAGTAGTTCCTGGATCTTAATGGTATATAATAAAATAGTTACAATACACAATCAATTGATAATAAATCCATCAGTACGTTTACAAACTTTAGGCAGCGCCTAGGCAAACCTACCACTTAATCTTTGCCAGAAAATATAAATGGCATAACAAATGCTGGCAAAGTCTGCAAACTATTAGCAGGGACCTAAGCAAATCTAACACTTAAATCAATCTTCCAATACAAATACATGCCAGGTTTTAGAGTAGCGAAAGGCAAAATCTAACACTCAAAGCCACTATCAGTTAATTTTTCCCCCAAAGTCAAAATGCCGATTTTGTCTCTAATTGCTAGTGTTAGGTCCTATCAACACCTATAGTACTATTTTTGTGAAAAAACCAGACACTTTAAGCATTTGCAAAGTGGTCTTGAAGTTGCCATTTACGACTGTTTCTAGACTAAAAAGTCGGATCCCGACTTCTATTATAAACAAAACATAAAAATAAATTATTGACAAATACGAAAATTGTTACGCTTAGTCATTTTAAAGGGGTATTTTACGCAAACATTTCGCTACAACAGTGCTTGCAAAAACAAATGGACTGAGGAAAAAAATGTTTCATTGTAAAGAAATCTCTGATAATGGCTTTAATCTGTTCCAGAAAATTTTAAAATGGCGTAATAAATGCTGGCAAAATACCTTTGAAATACATTCGTAAGTTGTAAAGGTTTAGCAGAGACAAAGCAGGACTTTATAGTTTTTCCGCAAAATCTAAATAGATACTAATGGTGGCAAAATACCGAGCCAGTAGTTTAAAATGCATATTCTTATGTCTATGGAGTTTTAGCAGAGGGACTAAGGCTGAATTTCACTTCGTCTCGTCCACAGAGTCTAAATGACAGAATAACTGGTGGCAGAAAGAAAAAGAAAAACTTACAGATCCTGTGCACCTTAATTTTCCGATGATGATAGATGCGGATTGGTCACTGGCTTTCCACTCCTCCTATTCTGAGTTCTTTATCGGAAGCAAATAGTCTTGTTATGGTTCGGTGTCTCTCGTGGGTTGCATCGCCCACGTCACAATTGCACCTAGCTTGTCCTTCATCGCAAACTACCAAGACAACAATAGATCAAGTTATAATAAATTGCAAATCAAAATAACGAAAGAAGTTTCTTTTAAAAAAATATATACATGCACTTGCATTGATTTCGTTTTCCTAAAAGGCTATCGTTCAAGTTAATAACGTTCTCACAATGCTATAAATATTCGATACCAGTACAATGCACCGACCTACACTTAGATGAGATTTGTGGTTTGACCTAAATGTTACAGAATGATTTTTCACTTTTTGGATTCCGAAAACATAAAAAAACATACTAAAATCAACAGAAGTCTCAGTGGGAAAATGTTTAGAACAGAGGCCAAAGATTACACGGAGTAATAAACATTCTCCAATTAACTTTCAAATATGATGCCACAGTGTAAGCTTTGGCCCCTGTTACGTAGTTATTCCCCGAGTCATACTTTTGTAGATTTTTAAAATATAATATTCCGTGTTAAATTTTAATTTATCAGGGAATATCTTAAAAGAGCAAAAAGAAGTCAAAGTCAAAATGACTTCTGCTGCAAATACAAATTGATCAGTTCATATTTCTCCCAAAGGAGGGTGTCAACTTCTTCAAACCAAATCAATAGTGAGCTTTAATTCATTTGTTCCCTGTGCATACAAAAGTAAGATTGTGTTGCATCGAATTCTGAATCCAATAATTGGATTCGGATTCCAAAACAGCCAATTTAAATTATTTAAATTGGCTGTTTTGGCATTCCGTCATTTTGAAGATACATACAGCCAACATACATGTCATCTGTTTTGTGCATTTATCAACCTTCTCGCTCTTCTGATTTTCCACTGAAAAACAATTCTCAAAATTTCCCGGTGTACGCTCTTTTCATTTTGCTGCCCCGGTCGCTTGGAATTCTCTTCCAAACACCCTTCGCGACATCCCCACGCTCTCCCAAATCAAAAACAAGTTGAAAGCCCATCTCTTTCATCAAGCTTTTCCTGAATCACAGATGTAATGTTTTTGTGCGTTTTCATATGTGTTCTTGTGCGCCCTGAGTTATTCGGAAGATTTTGTTCCTTATATGAACAATAAATCTCGTTATTATTAAATACTCGTTCCATTCTCTCGCCTCATTAGATTATAGTCCCTATTCGTGTAGAGCAATAGCGTTTCTTACCCGATGTTTCACTGCAGCTACATCCTCGGGTGGCGTAAGATGCACCCCAGTTGTCACGGACGAGACCGTCTCGAGATACCCACCAAGTCAGTGCTTTCCTTTCTTCGTTCCAAATTCTGACGCCCGTACAGTCAAAAGTCATTGTTTGACTGCAGGATTCTGAGACATCTACCAAAGCGAGTATCTGGTCCTCAGTACCATAGTCGTAGGTGACGGGTACTGAGTAACTACCAGGGTCAGCATTGCCAGTTGGAACGGGCCTAGAAGATTCGCGATCGTGACCGATGATGTGGGTCTCCGTACCATGGAAAAGAAATAACAGTTATTTAACAATTCAATCCATTGATTAATCATGACAAATGTTTTATTGAATCAGCATTTCCAAACCAGTAACATGAGATTGTTTTTCCTTCCATTGTTCTTCTCATAATATAATCAAATCAGTTTATTTTGAACTCAAGGACATACATGTACATTTAGAATGTTAACAGCGAATCAATAATTAACTACGTATCTAACTTTGACAAATTATATGATAAAGAGTTTTGTGGGCAATAACTTCTTCGTTTTTGATCACACTTCTATTCCTAATTACAAAGTCTGTTTGGAAACTCAAAATGAATCGATCGAATCGCTTAGGCGCGTATGAACATGCGTGACGTACTTGTAATTTTGTAGGAGGCCGAATTGGGTTTGTCCTACCTTTGGTTTAAAATTCCGAAGACCAACGGCACGTGCACAATTACAATGGAAATTCAATAGCATTAACATTAAAATTGCCTATGGAGAAAATCATATCAAACTACAGGTTTACAGGCCCGGGGGAACACCGACATTGAAAAGTGGTACGGTATGTGAGGCTCTTAAGACCCCCCATTCGCGTCTTTCCATCAGTTCCCCAAGCCCCCATTTGAAATCATACTTCAATTCTTAAAGGTTCCCCCCCTTTTGGAATATCAAACAAAAAATTTGCCTCAGAAACTAAATGTTAGCAAATTTCAAAGCTCCCAGGTTGTAAATTTTCCAGCCCCCCTACTTTAGGAGATACAAAAATCCGTTGCAAAGCCTCAAGTTCAAAACCGGGGCCGCACATCCCAACCTGGAGCCAAGTTGGGTTGCCCCCCGCACCCCGGCTACAGGGTGATATTCTATTAATTACCATGACATTTTTGATTGAAAACAAAAGACCGGAAAGACACTAAGTTAATGTATTTTTGACCGGTTTATGACCCCCAATTAACTTTTTCTTTTTTCTTCTGCCAGGCATAGATTAATCCTGAATTGACCAAACCCTCATGCAGTGGTAACTCATTCTTATTGTGTTTAAGACAATCCCATCCTTTGTTTACACTTCTCAGCTGTTACTGATACTGTCAGTTGAGTTCAAGAGGTCTCAGATTTCCCTGCATGGCCTGCGGATATACATACCCTACTTGCACCGCTAGTGATAGTGACATTCCCTGCTGCACTAATGAACCTAGTCCTAACCTAAAGGTAGCTATGCAACATTTTTCTGGATTGGTTGGGTCCGACTTGCAAATTTTTGCTTGACAAATTAAACTATAGAATGACTTCTGTAGAGCCCAATTTATATCCAAAGAATACTCAATGTTATAATACAATTGTGGTACAGATTACATTGTTTTGTATGTATATTTTAAACACTGAAGTCTGGAACTTTTTCATTAAGCAGACTAATATTCATTGTGTTAACAGGCACAACTTTTGTACAGCAATGTATGACAGATATTACACACATAGTGATTTGGGCCTTGTGCACTAGATACGAGTTCCCTTTAAAAGGGGAAGTATGGTACACTGAACTTGGTGTTCCATGCAATGCGATTTCTACTACTCTACTTTCAAAATATACCAGATTATCAGAAAAAGTAACATGAAACTGAATGTCCTTTTGTTTTCACAATAAAGGTTTGATCATTATGATTGATTGCTTGCTAGTATTTCCTACAATATAGTTTTACAAAACTCAATTTGTTGTTTCATTTCACAATTGTGCACTAAATGCAGAGATTGTCCGTTTTAAGGACTCGTCTTGTTCATAATTTGATACTGTATGTCTTAGTAGTAGGTCGCAGATGGTACAAACTACATTTTCCCCTGGTATAGGGCAATAATCTACTATCATTTTTGTGCACGTCATAGTGTTAGGAAACCCTGTTTAACATGGCGGTGTTCATCCAGTGATATTACAGAAAACAGAACTAGTCCAAGATAATTGCCTGGGTGAACTAGTAGCAGGTGTGGCAGATATAATAGCCTCCGGCCTCACAGTCCGGGAACAATGATGAGCAATAGGGCAACCGATATTCAGTTGACTCTTCAATCAAAATTGGTTTCACTCTTTATTTCCGTTGTCGGTCTATGACCCGGACTATGAATCCCTGCCGGACAATGCTTACTTTCACACCTAACTGGGGCTAAAGTACTTTCTAGTCGCCTGACTATACTTTGATCAGTCACATCTGTTTAGAAAGTTGCCATAAAAACGACGTCCGTTTTAAGAAAAACTGGCAGCTTGGACTCGCAAACATTAAACGACGTTTTTTTACCGTTATTTGCACTTTTCGAGTCCCAGCTGCCAGTTAGAATGGTAATTTTAACAGTGTACCAATTGACGGAATTTTTAAGCGTTTATTACCCACGAAACACTAGCCTCCTCATAAATTTACATCCCTGCAAACTTTAGTGTATAAAACTTTAACACCATGGGTGTTAATTTTTTACACCATCCTGGCGTCAATACGGGACCAAACCCACTGGGGTCCATTACATCCATGTGTTATGTTAACACCAATTTTGGTGTTACAATGTATGATTGACACTGCTTGGTGTTTATTTTACACCAATATGTTGTTAATCATTTTTAAACCTGCCGGGTGCCAAATTGACACTACTGGTGTATTTAACACTTCCTCCCGGAGTCAATACGGACCACTCCCTCTGGTGTTATTAACACCAAACTTTGGTGTTACTATACTATTCTATGTGGTGATATTTTTAGTAGAAAATGATTGTTATTGTGGCTTATATATTATAACTCTTGCTCTAACAATCATAAACTGAACATAACCCAGCACCCATAATTAAAATTATGCAGTCAAACACGAGTGGTGGTTAAATTCTAAATTTCACACCATAAACTACCACCAACAAGCTTGACACCGATTGGTGTTAAATTTTCACACCCCCGTTTTTGCAGTGTACTTGCTTGGTTTTTTTACTTAAATCGTAATGAAACTACGGTATGTAACTTTAAAGGCGATCTACTTTTTTCCGTTGTAATAAAGGCCAAAAATCCTCCAATTTTGGTGTACTGATCACATTATAATCACGTACTAGTCGCCGAAGTAGAGTCTGCATATATAACTAGTCACCCAAGACACGTCTGGCTAGCTTTGTAGTTATATCTCAAATGACTCAAACCTTTTTCTGTGGACAAAATATTTTAATGGGTGACCTATCTAATTTGAACCCTAGATGCCTTTGATCTCTGAGCAACCCATTTGGACCGACGTCTCATGATATTCTGACAACTTTAGGCATCACTCCAGCCTTTGTGTAAAAGATGTTAAAATTTTTAATTCCCCTTTGCAGGGACATATAGCTAATGGAAGAAGTTAATTAAAATGCTTTAATCGGCGAATGCGAGAGTAGTTTGTAAGTCTGGTGGTCATAGCATTTAATTTAGCGAAGATGCAATTTCAAAGAATGTTCCATTAATCGATAGCTATCAAATTTGACTCCAGTTTGCTTCTGTATGAAGCATGGGTCAGAGCATCTTAAAACCAAATGTGATGGTCACAGCATTTAATTTACTTATTTTAAACAGTCATTTTGATTAAAGGTGCAACGAGAGATTTTTGAGGCACCCAAATATTGTGTCATAATAGTAATTTCATATAGACTAGACACTCAATGAATTTCTTACCTTGTATTTGGCTACAGAAATGCTTTAAAAGAGAAAAAAGGTGATTCTGATTTGCTTATATTTCAATATAAAACATAGGCTGAATTTTGTATTTGCTCCTATATACGAAATTAGAAATTTCAAAATTGTTGTACCAAAGAAACATTTCTCAGCTTAATCCTTTCAGATGGGGTTATTTTTGATGGAAAGCTTTACATCAGGGCAAAAATCAGTACTTTCTAATTTTTTATGGACACCTGATATGTGAAATCTCTCGTTGCATCTTTAAATGGCATTTGACCTGTAATGTCTCGAGTCATCCCAAGTTCCCTTACTCAAAGATTGTCATTTTGCTGAGACTGAAGTCTTTCTCTTTATATGAGGGTTGTAGTCAATCAAAGCAAAATGTAACATACACAAAGGAGGAATACTCTGCCACATATAAACTCCAGGGGGATGAACAATGACATTATAACTGTTATTACACGTAATTTGGTATTGTTAAAGGGGCATTTCGTGATCCACAGCATCGCCCCACCCGACTTTTTTTTAAATGCGATTTTTACATCATGAACCGTTAGTTTAAAGCCACTAGCAAATATTTCTTCAAAATACAAACAAAGCGCGACCCTATTTGTTATTAAAGTCTTTTCTGCACCATTGTATTGGAAATTGTTGCAGAAAGACCCCTGTAAGTGGCTCAAGAAATTGCAATTATAATGCATTTTACTAATAAAAGTCGGGACCCCGATTTCTATTAGTAAACAAAACAGTCGTGAACGACACCTTCAAGACCGTTTTAGTGTCTGTTTTCACATTATGGTGTTGATATGACCTAACTCTATCAATTTAAAGAAAAAAATTGTCATTTTGAATTTGGAAAAATGATTGATCGTAGTTTTAAGTATAATATGTGTGCCTAATCTTACACAATTCGATCTAATCTACTCTAAACGAAATTCATAATTCTGTATTTAATGTCCGTAAACCGACATAAATTACAATAGAGTGGCCTATGAGGCACTATGATGCATACATTCACTCATAACATCAGAACAAACTACAATTTTGGAATTAATCTTTTCTAGTGAACCATAAACAAAAAACACAATTCATTGTTTTACAAGTATAAAAAATCTCGATTCCCATCATGCCCAACAAGGAATAACGTTGACCGTGGTTCAAGCTAGGTACCTTGATGTACTATTAATTTACATGATTTACGGACAGACAATTTTACGCTATGTTAGCGCTCAAGTTCATAAGGTTTTGTGCATTCCCCTCTGAACACCACTTTGCCGTTAGCATTTTTTACCAAAAGCTCTGGTCATTGTTGGCCTCCATCAACACGCCCACATAACACACAAAAAGGAAAATCTGTAGTACCTATTCAAAATGGCGGTAAAAACACAATTTTTATTTTTTTAATTTTTCCTCTAGCTGAAAATTAAATAACTACTTTTCCGATGGACTTTTTCCCACCAAAAATAGCTGATAATAGGAGAATATATACATTTACGTTGCTGATATTTTTTTTAAGTTATTCCAGTACCATTTAAAGGGCAAAACAAGTTCTGAATAGCGCCACCAAAATGCTTATTTATACTTATTAGCATAAAAACGCCATGCCCGATTTTTCCACCAAAATATGCGCAACTGATAATTAGGCATTTAACATAAAATATTGGGCAAAAATGATTTTGCTTTTAAACATGGCCCTCGAAAAACTAAATCTTTGGGTCCACATGGACCCTCTTACACAATTAATTGTTGATCCCTTAAAAACAACCGATTAGATGAGAAAAACGCCCAAATGCATGAATACTATTTCTCTTACCGGTGCTCAGGTCACATGTCACCTGAAACGGGTCTTCTCCGTTTCTCAGTCCGTCCGGATCTATTGTGTACAAACCCTCAGAGAATTCAGGAGCTCGGTATCCAGCTGTGTATAATTCCCAACACGAACGCAGTACCGGTGGCGACAATGTAACTTCAGCAACTGAGAACAAATAAACATGAAATCCATTAAATTCTTGTTTACTTCTGAATAGGGGTTGTGACAATTAGCGACCCTGGGTCACTAGTGACCCTGATGACTTAATCAGACTTGTACGGAATAAACTGCAGAATTATGCAGTTTATTCCATACAAGTCTGATGAATTCATCAGGGTCACTGGTGACCCAGGGTCGCTAATTGTCACAACCCTCTGAATAGTATTTCTTTAAAGATTGGCCAACCATTGCATTATTATTTACTTCAACCGAATATGAACAAATAGATATTGAATAGGCCAACATGATAGGCCTAGTATATGTCTTAAGATTACCAATGGTAATCTTGTGAGCCTATAGTATTCAAATTTAAGCGCCTATTATTACGTATAATTACGAAATGGAAAGAGAACCAGCGAAATTATGTGGTTGTAAACAGTTTTACACTATAGAGCTAGAATTTTGCATGAGCTGGCCGACGTTGTCAAATTGTATAACAACTTACCTATATATAATGACGTTATGTCTTTAGGAAATCGATGAAAATGTTTTGTGTCAGAACTTCTGAAATATTGCAGTAAAATTATCCGAAGAACCTCAAAACAATGGAAATGTTTAATAAAATGACCAAAACTTTGGTATTTCAGCATTCTTTCCTTCTCACTTTCAACACAGAAAATATTAATATGATTACTGTTACCCTCTGAATTTATACCATGAACCTTTCGGTATCGGTACTTAACAGGGTTACATTGATTGTTTTCGATAAAGTGACTTTTAATAAAATGTCAACATTGTTTTGTGATTCGTGTGTCCTACACCAAATTATAAAATAAAATACTTTTCTAATAAGAGTATATATGATGGTCCCTGCTCCTTAACATCGTATAAATTATTTTAATATGTGTACGGTTTTAAAGTAAAAAGAACATGCACATTTGATTGTGTACGACCTAAAAGTGATTATGAGAAATGATGCAGTGACTGATTAATCCAATTTGGTTATCTCTTTCCATTGCACTGTAAAAAGGAGTAAATAAAAGGATTACGCTCATATGTGGAGTAAACTCGTTGTCAAATACGAGTAAATTTTATACACCAATGCGCATAGTTTACTCCATTTTGACTACGATTTACTCAACATATGAGGGCAATACCTCACTTATTTGTTAGAGTGTGTAACTTTGAGAATCTCAACTAAGTTTTGTTCAGGTTTTGTCTCAGTAAACATGATAAAGGAATCACGTATGTTTTGACAGTATCTTACATTTAAAAGTGTCAGTAAACTCATTCAGTTTTCTACGCTATTAACTCCATATCCCTGCATTTAAAACTAACTCAAACGAAGCTGTTGTCATTTTTTTCCAGATCAAAATTTCACAAGTACATGTATAGCCTACGGCTACTTTCAAGTGAACAATTATAAGCTCTGAAAGTTACCTTGCACAAAACGCATTGAAATGGTATATACTCAGCCCCAGGTATTGAATTATAGGTTAATAATACTTTTGTAATGTCAGGACAGATTCTCTCAAAGTTGACTTTCACGCGAATTGAAATTATTAGCTACCTTTTTTTGTAATGTCAGGACAGATTCTCTCAAAGTTGACTTTCACGCGAATTGAAATTATTAACTACCTTTTTTCAACCAAAATGATATGTCTATGTGTGGTAACACGTTTTGAAGGACACGGATATATTCACCATTTGCCTCAATAAACTCCTTGTTCTTTTGAAGTTCAGTAGTTCAGGTCCCATATGTTAAAGACGCCATGGTTTTATATACATGGTTTATATACATATTTATAGAGTCAAACGGGTAAAACTACATCGGTATCAGGCCTATACGTGTACACCCACTCTAAAGACACATTTTGTAAACATCTATGTATATAATTGAACATGTAATTTGTTTTTAACTTGAACTCTCGTCACCCATAGTCCTAACAGTTCATTGAGTACAACCCTACCAAGTATAATAGAGATTTGCACACTGGAATGGCTTCAATCGTGTTCAGCGTGACTTAACGTACAACTGATATGTCTTTAACGTAAAAATCTTAGTGAAATAAAGATAACAATTAAGCACTTACCGGCAGAGTATACACAAGTTGACAGGAAAAGAAGTAACCTTATTTCCAACGTATTCGCCATTTTGTTTTACATGTACCGAAAAGGCCACCTTACCACACCTTGCCGCAAAAGTGGCTCAAATACTTAAAGTTTGCGTTTCCGGCAACTGCTGAAAAGTATCTTCATTTATATCCAATCTGTTTGATTGTTGTTAACATACTGATCGTTTGTGAAAATCCAAATAACTTAAACACGACGACATAAACCTTAAGTCATTTTTACAGTAACTTTCATTCACAACCTTTGTTTTTCGTATATTTTCAACAAACAAGACACTATTCAATTAAAGCCTACAAAACAAAACCCAACTTCAGTATACGCCCGCTAACTTGTCGTTGAAAAGGAAATAAAATCAAGTAGTTCCCATAATACAATTCGTAAAGAAAGAAATAATGCAATCTACAGCACAAGTGACCTCAATTACGTTGTATTTACATGCAAAGCATGCTGGTATACCTTTTGGATCTTATTCAGAATTCGTTGAGCTGTGTATGCGTTATGTATAATAAAGAGTTCCAGATCAGTAGTCAGAATTTGACCAGGTCAAAATTTGCGCTTTTTGGGTTTATTCTACATTCACAATAGGAATAACCTTGAAGTCTAAAATTTTTATTATTTTTCTAACACAAAGACGTACTTTTTGTTACCTATTAAGTATTTCTATATTAATAAATATAAGTCATAAGGATCGTCTCCAAATACATTATAATAAGGGAAAACAACACATAACAAACCACCTGTATATTTAAAGCTGCCTATTTTCAGGGCAATCAAACATAACATATAAAATACAGATCCGTTTCGAAAGGGATTGATGTGATAATGCTAAGCCCGATAGAAGTTCCTCTTATAAGCTTCAGCAATGTCTCTATTATTTAACGTGTGTTATTTAGTTACGACACCAAAACGTTATACAGTTACTTCAAAATTGGAATATACAATGATTTCTTAGTTACAGCAAATAAACCTACTTGAAGCAGATCAATGGAAAAAAGTTTCTTTAGAAAAAAATGCAGACATTATCAAACGTAAAGATCAGGTTCATGTACATTTGGCTGTAAATCAGCATGTAATGCCATATAATTATAACTCACGTGCAATGTAAATATCTTTTATTTTATTATTTAAATAATTAACTTTCCACCTTAAAATATACACAGATAATAAACAAGGACAAAAGTTTCTTTAAATGAGAGAAGTCATTATTTACACCGGAAGAATGGATAATTTGAGGAGAAATCCGACTTTTTTTGTGAGCAAGAGAGGGGGACCTGAAATTTTTCATCAAGGAGAGAGGGGAATCCGAACCTTTAGATGGGGAAATTTCATAAAAATGGTGGGGATTCGAAATTTTTGAACGGTAGCGAAGGAAGAAATGCAGCATTGTTCATCGAAAAAATTAAAATCTGTCATCCCCTGGCGTAAATAATGACCGCTCTCTAAGAATAAAACAATAAGATGAGCTTACAAAAGACGGGTACGTTTCAGAGGGCAATGGACGTGACTAAAAAATATAAATAAATACATAAACCAAACCAAACCAAATCTGTTGGATAAATTACAGGAAATTACACCGGCAAAATAGATTCCTGCCCATTCTTTTCAATTTGAGTTATATTTTATGAAACCGAAAATGTGTGTTTTAGTGAAATTGTGAATTCAAATTAAAACAAATAATTACAGTAAGAATGCTAACATCAAGATTTTAAAAATGAATGTACTTGTTGGAATCGATTATGAGAGCAAGACCATTTGTTCAAGTTCTAAATCGTGCAATATTAAAATAACTGGTATTCATCTGTAAAGATGATCCAATAACCAACGCACACTTTGCAAAATGCAAATAGTTTTTCAAGTGTTTTAAATGAGTCATGCGTTCCGTCTGAAAGCAAAGGAAAGAAATAAAAAGGGTAATTTTTACAGAAAAAATAGTGTATCTTTACAGAACTGTTATATCTATTAATTTTTAATAGATTAACCACCTAGGTTCAGCTATTTAAATTAATTTAACTAAACAAATTACATACTACTTAAAGGTGCATTTCGTGATTCCAGCACCTGCTGTTTTATTCATGGTTCACTAGATATCCTTGAGGAAAACTCATTCACAAAATTTGAGTTGATCCCGATCTTGCGGTTTTGTGTTATGAGCAAATGCGTGTTTCCCACGGTCCCATAGACCACTGTGCTGTAATTTCTGTCCGTTTACGGACAGGAAATACAAAATTGCGAATTTCTTACAGATACGACCGAATTTGCACGTAAGATTTAGTACACGTGCATTACTAAGGGTAACGGTTCAGATGATATAAAAATCTCAACTTTTTTGAGGTAAGTTGGGGGGACGAGGTTGTGGATCACGAAATGCCCCTTTAAGCTTCAAAGGGGCATTTCATGATCCACACCCTCGTCCCTCGACTTACCTAAAAAGTGCAGATTTTATATCATGAACCGTTGGTCTAAGTATATATGTGTGTGCCTAATCTTACGAACAACTTTGATCTACTCTTGAAGAATTCGTAATTTTGTATTTTCTGTACGTAGGCGTATAGAAATAACAACACAGTTGTCTATGGGGCAGCGTGATACAAACATTATTTTGCTCATAATATCAAAACGCACCATCAGAATCAACTAAAATTTTGGAAATAAACTTTTCTCTGTGATATCTAGTGTAACCCAAATCAAAAATGAGGTGCTAGAATTGCAAAATGCATATTTAATACATGATCAATTAATTTTACACACACCGAACAGCAATGTAAATTAAAAAGTAATCATGTTATGTAATCATGTAATTCTTACCTATCGTGGATATGAGTAGCCACTATGGTACGACGGGTTTGAAACCTATAAGATAAAAATATACATATTAGGCATGGCTTAACATGGATTGTTATATTATTTATTTTGTTATTGTACCCAGATAATCCAAAAGAAATGTATAATATAGGGTGTGAGGTAATCGCATGGTTAACACCCGATGGCGCTATGAAGTATATTTAGTGGATATGACCTGAGAAATTGGGATCTCGTCCGTTAAAGAAATCTGTCAAGGTGCCATCAGGTGTATATGTTGGATTCATAGCTTGGGCCGATTTATGGCACGCTTGAGCGGGCATAAAACGTCGAGTTTGACACAAGCGCATCGAGTTTGACACAACCGCGTCGAGTTTGACACAAGCGCATCGAGTTTGACAAAACCGCGTCGAGTTTGACACAAGCGCATCGAGTTTGACACAACCGCGCCGAGTTTGACACAAGCGAATCGAGTTTGACACAAGCGCATCGAGTTTGACACAACCGCGTCGAGTTTGACACAAGCGCATCGAGTTTGACACAACCGCGTCGAGTTTGACACAAGCGCATCGAGTTGACACAAGCGCATCGAGTTTGACACAACCGCGTCGAGTTTGACACAACCGCGGCGGCGAGTTTGTGACAACCACGGCGGCGAGTTTGTGACAACCGCGGCGAGTTTGCAACACGCACATGAGGCGATGTTTGTAACACGCATACGAGCCGAGTTGTATCTGGAGGCGAGCTTTATCAAGAGCCGAGTTTTATTTTATTGGTATTTTTATTTGTTTTTATTTTTATTTTATATATTTTTGTATTTTATTTTGTTTAGTTATTAATATTTTTCATTTATTTTTATTTAGTCATTATTTCCACAAATATCACCATCATTTTCATTAAAAAATATATTCTAGATAGGATCTCAGAAAAACAACAAAAACACAATGAATCTTACCGATGGATAAGCATAGCGATCTGAAGGAAATTCCACAAAAGGCCGTGGGTGTTGTTCACGATACTTCAGTGGCAGAGACACACGATTTGTTGGACGAGGCAGTGCCATAGCTTTGAAACAGGCTGCAAAAGCCAATCCGGCAGCACCAATAAAAACGAGAGCGCCGACAACACTGCCACCAATTATCAAAGGCAAACTAGAATCTGCTCAAAGAATAATAAAAAGAAGTTAATATCAGCTAACTTAGTTCAGCGTCAAACTTTAAAATAAAAAAATAAATAAAAAACATGCAATCAGTTGACGGAGAAAGAACCACAACGAAAAGTCTTGCTTTGAGTATCAACCTTGACAGCATTAGCCACGAATTCCTCAATAAATGGTAGGTGTTCATTCAAAAAAAATTCAGCAACTATGTTTGAATGGAATTTGTATAAAACTAATATCTTTGACAGAGTCAACATAAACTCCGAAAATATAGAATAACATGAATCAAATACAGGAATAGATATGTCAGATTTCAGTGAATTCATTATATCGTGCAGTGGCGTAACAGAAGTTGGGGATCGAAATTGCCAATTTGCCGAAAGGCGGCAATATCGTTGTCTTGTATATTTCGCCGACATACCGCGATGTGCCGACGGAATGCCATAGTCGCGCCTTCCCCTCCCGGCCATGCCACTGGTATCATGTTTAACACGTTGGATTTTCTTGCAAATTCGAAGAAACAAGACACGCGTTCAGCAGGAGTCATCTTGACCATATCCAATGGCAGGATTTTAGATGACTTTAGTGTTCACAAATGATTGAATTTCTATAACAAGGATCGGCGTTTTCAAACTCCTTTTATGACAAATGTTGTTTTGCAAGTTTGCTAATAAGAATCTTACATTCTTTCCAACATCACCTACCTTCTTCTGGAATCTCGCTATCATTATCAAATATATGAATTGTCGCAACTCTAGGATCCACTACGGTCAAAGATCCGGGATGATCAAGGTCAACAGCCAACCTGACCTCAAATACTTCAGTGTCTTCCACTATCTGGTCATCGTTTATGGGAATTTCTGCAATAACACTAGATTCTCCAACCTGGAAAAAAAGTTTGGTCGGTGTAGCTTCAAAATCGTCAGCATCAGCTTCATCAGGAAATGCACTGTACAGCAAACCTGTAATTAGAAGGATCAATAATTACTTTGGATAAAGAAGCTTACAACTTATTTGACAGAAGACAACGCAATTTTCAACTTACGAACTCCAACAGCCTGTGGTTGGTCAAGATAACCTTCTCGGATAATTTCAAGCCGAGCAACCTCTGCTCCTTCCGGTGCGGTTTCAGTGTCACGACGGAAGTATACGATTGCTAGTCAACAATGACAAAGAGAAATCAGGTAAGCTTATTGCTCAACATGGAAGAATGAATTGTCATGGTTTGTCAACATTTTTTGTTACATGAACCTGTTAAATATCTGTTTGTTGGCTCAATTGACTACCTTCACTAATGTATGATGATGAATAATTAGTGTTTAAAAGAGTTAGAAATAAATGTTACCAGCGAATTTTTTTAAATTTTCAACAAACATATTAGAATTTTGCATTTTCCTTATAAATTTGGGAATCATCCTGAAATTCAATACATTTTCAGGCTGATTACCAATTCTGGTCTTAGATCAGTGGTTTTTGAGTATAAGTCATTTGAGAAATCATCTCATAAACCACTTATGTGTTATAACCGTTATAAAGAAAATATCAGATGTGAAATGGCTGGGAATATTCGGCATTTTCCAAGCAATCCCAATAGCGCATCATTAGGGAATAAATCTTAACGGATCCAATAGATTAACCCGCAAGTGGGACAGCCAAAAGAAACACCCTACTCGTAAACTGACTGTGATAGACATGTACACGAGTGACCCTCTGTGCATGGGACAAAGAACTTTCGAAGGACGGGATGCTTTCAAGGTTCATTCTAACATCTACTGGATAATGCACACACGCTACTCTGTCTAACAGTTCTTCTAACAGGGTATTCGCCACTCTGCACGGTTTGAGCCACTGTCTGTGATTGTCTTGACGAGTATACAACAAAATTCATCAAAGATCAGGTTTGGGCATTTCATGAACAAGTATGTCTGTGATAATAAATCATGTACATGGGAAAGGCGAATACAATCTTATAAAGCCCAAATCCTCATGCCAATGGTGAGTATCCGTATCCGTGCGAATTTTAACCACGATATCGAATTAGGAAGCAATACATGCGTAAAACAAACTCGCGAGCAGTCGACACTGTCACATGATAATAAATCACGGGTGCATTATATATGTTTTTGTGATGTTCTGTGAAAGACACGACCTACCTGGATCGAAAAGAATTTATCTTTTTGATAAAATATATATGCACAACATTGTTGATACTATTTTCAGATAACTAGAAGCTGTAACTTACAATCCAAGTCAAATACATTAATGACAGCCCGCGCTCTTTCAATATCACCCAAATTTGCGTTGATTGGGTTTGAAAGCTTGACCATGATGGTTTCAGTTTCTTCTGGGGTTACGTCGTTCACAATAAGGATACTGACAGTGCGAACTCTAACTCCGCTGCTGAAATCCAAAAGCTCGTTGATTGGGTGAAAGTCCTGCGTAACTGATGCACTGCTTTCTGTAGGATATGTGGCCAATCCTACGAGTAAAACGCGAAAAACATATTAGTTGGAAGTCCATAAGTGGTAATAGATAAAATGGCGAGACCTAGGGTTTTGGGGGAAGGATACGATACTTGGTACTTTGATTCATTTTGGATACTCGATCAAAAGTAAAAGTGAGAACACAGGACAATCTATAACGAAAGCCTTCAAATAGTAAAGTATTCCATGTAGAGACGCGACACGTTATGTTCATTGTTGACATTTTATTACCATTAAACAACTTTAAAGAAAATTGGTATAATTACTTTTTACCCTTCGCATCTTTATTTTTATCGTGTGTTTTATTCCGTTGGCGGAATAAAACGCGTGATACAGTAAATGCGAAGGGTATGTTTGTCGAAAATGACAAACGCCCAACAAACGCAAGCGCCCTTTACATTGCGTTGGCTTTAAAGGTTTTTATTGACCACTTTGGAAAGCTGTTCGGCCTAAAACTACTCATTAATTGATCATCACTTACGAACAGATGCATCGCCACTTCCTTCTTTGTTTACGGTTACAGTTACAACTGCTTCTGACTCGTAAACGTCGTATGACTCGGCAGAAATTGTAAACGTAATTGGTTCCGCCGTAACAGGAGCTTCTGTAGGTTTTAACAATAACAACAACAACGTGGACATTCATTCAGTGGTTTGTGTTCACGGATTAAATCTAATCAATACAGTACTTTCAATATTACTATACGTTGAAAATATAAAATGAACTCATGTGATGTAAATATTCAGTGGCGGATTTAAGAGTCAACAGTGTCAACAGCTGCTGACAGGGCCCCCCTAAATTATTGCTCTCAGGGGCCCCCTCGGACACACCTTAGTCGCACTAAAGTGCAATATTGTGTTGCTTCTTGACGCTAAAGGGGCCCTACCTTAAAATGACATGAGATTTTTTTAGGATACGAATTTCTCTCAAATTGCACAGGATCGATTGTAGACCACCTACCAAGAACGTTTCGAAGGTTTATTGGACAAACAAGTACAAAAGAAAACAGCAAACCTTGTTTTGAACTTGCCTGACTATCGTAACTGTCCCCATAGAACACCGTGCTTTGACTTTCTGTCGTGCACGACAGAAAGTACTAAATCATATTATTACATAAAGACGGCGTATTCGGCTTATTCACTTCAGGTGTGATCTAATACATTGGAAAGCATTCCAAATATGCAAAAAACCCTGGTTGGAAAAAATTGAGGGCGCTTCTTTCTGGAAATCTCCTCATGTCTCTTTAATCTGCTGACAGGGCCCTTTTCCTTAAATCCGCCACTGTAAATATTATTCGTTTTCAGTTTCTTCTTGAGGAAACTTTACAGTGACATAGCTAGGGAAAAGGAGAGCAGATGCTCCGGGCACTACAATCAAGCAGTTAAAGTCGGTGTTTTTGTTGTTTTTGTTTTGTTTTGTTTGTTTTTGCACGCGCGCTTCGTGCGCATTTTTGATGGTTTTAAGAACAACATTTTAACTGGATTTAACCAAATTAATGATATGCAAATGCTGCATATGTATCGAGTACAAAATATTTTAAATACTGGTCCGAAAATCTGAAATGAATTGCCAAATAATGTGAAATGTTCAAAAACATTTGGTCATTTCAAAAGAAACATTATATTACTTTACAACACTTGACTTCATATTCGATGAATTTTTCACCAGATTATTTATTACAAATATGTATTGTGTAAAAATAATAATTACTGATCTAAAAATATGTAACTAATTACCAAGGTATGTACAATGTCTGTAAAAACACTAAGTTAACCTAAAGTAATTTATTGGTATGACTCTAGCGGCACATATATAATGAAATATCCCTAAATAAACGTACCAGATGGTTTTCATGGCCATTGGAGTATTCCTTGCGAAAAAAATCCAGATTTATTCCGACAAATGTACACAACTATACAACAATCATGGAAGCTACCATGTTTATTCCCTGTGGTATATTTACAACGCCGCATGCAATACCGAAACAGAAGCCAGCGAAAATATATCACGTGACTTCAGCAAGTTTGCTACAAGCCTCATCCTTGTGAACTTCGTTGAGCACACAAATGATAGGAGCTAAGTTAAAACCTCAGTGATTTGAGAAAAATGTAAAGAGGGGTGTTTTAGATATCATTTTGTGATTAACAAAGGTTTTAGTCGGCCTAAACACTAACAATCCATGAAAACGTGGACAATTTAAAAGGGGTCGCGTATTATTTATAGTTTTATCGCAGTCGCACTGTAACCACTGATCTCTATACAATGGATTGGCTACACAACAGTAATTGTATATTAGATGAATGGAGCAACGGGTGGACATCTTGGTCTACCGAACACAATAGCATTCCAGAGACACCTGTTTAACAGAAGTTGTATCCCGGGTGCACGTTTTAGAGACATGCCATCCCATACGCGCAAATACAATGAGCTCACTGAATTGGCTTGATTCTGTAGTCTGTTATGTCGCTTATCCACATTTCAATGGGAACAAATTTTGTATAAATGACCACCTGCTTGGGCTCTTTTTGGATGACCAATATGGCCGTCAGTGCCTAATACGAAGCCCAGGTTTCCAATCCATTGTATAGAGATCGGTGTTCGAAATCCACTAATGCGCGGTTCAGCAATCTACGTACTTTTCAATGTACCGAGTAGCGCTTCTTTGTATGATGAAGAGTTTCCGAATTTTATTTTAAAAACTATATTTCTCAAGAATCCCAGGCTCATTTTATAAAAATTAGGCACAATTGTGTGCCATTTTTGATAAATTTATATTTTAAAGGAAAACGTTAAATTAAAGCTGTGTTTTTAATTTTAATTTTAAAAGTAAACGCGATAGTCTTTCATACAGGCCAGAACTTGACTAACCACCGATCATCTTTCAATTGGTGTGAAAGACTAAACATGGCTTGTGGCAAAACGATAGCGTAAATAATAAACATGGCGGCCTCGTTAAATCGTCTACTGCTTCGAAAGTTAAGCATGAAAATGGTGTTTTCTCCGCCAGGAAGACTCCCTGAACATGAAAACCATCTGGTACGTCATATTTAGGGATATTTCATTACATATGTGCCGATAGATTCATACCAATAAATCCCTTTAATTGAAATATTGCATCACCATTACATAACGGGTTTACTTCATATTCAAATATGTATTCAAATGTTACCTACTTTAGGCCATTTATTGAAACCACTACTGTAATGATGTCACAGATACATTTTCATTTAATTGTACATGTTCTATTGAATGTTTTGCTTGCTTGTTTTGTAGTATTTTGTATGTTATGTTGTTATGATTTTTAGATGCTATTTGTTGTAAAGGGGTACAACATTTTCAGGTATTTGCTACCAGTTGTACCTCCTCCATGTTCTTCTGATTGCGATTATCTTTGCGTTTTTTAAATGATGGAAAATAAATGAGTTGAGTATACACCTTTATTTCTGCCTACTTTGTGCCACACTGAGCATGGCATGGCGTATATTGTCAATTGTGATCTTTTGGGAGCAAATTCTGGAAGTTTCCGTAACCTGACCCATCTGACACACTTTTTCTGACACACTTATGAATTCGGAAATCCTTCACGGAATAAAGCACAGGTTTATTCCGTTAAGGTTTCCGAATTCATAATGTGTCAGAAAAAAAGTGTGTCCGATGGGTCAGGTTACGGAAACTCCCGCTAATTCTACATATAACGCCAAACCTTACCGTCATCATCTTCGATACCAACAAATGCTGAACTAGGCTGAGCCAAGGCCCCATTAGTACAATCAGACAATGTCACGACAATGCTTCATTTGCCTCGGGATAGTCGTCATTGAGAATTGTGATAAAAACGGACTTATATGCGTCGCCTCTAGAGAAAGACACAACGGTATCCCGAGTTATGTAGTCCAACCCAGCGACGGCACTTTTCGCTCGATCAGTGACCTCCGAGGTAATAATTTCTAGAATGCATTTAGAGTTTTTATTAGGAACATGTTTTGCACTTCTTGCATTCTAAATTATCTTTGCTTATGCATTTATCAGCGTACTGCGTGTAGGATAATTAGATGGTTAAGTGTTTTCTGCAGTTCTGTTCTTTTTTGTTGGTGCCTGTGATAATTGTAATTATTTATTGTCCTTACAATCTAGTTTTAAGGATTTGTCTCTTTTTCTTGCCTGCCTTTTTTTAAATGACTATTTTTGAATGTTCAAAGGAATTCTCGCAATTCACAATACGGTGTGCCGCTAGCGGTTACCTTTGCCAGTACAATTTTTGACAGCAAGGGGCGACATCGTCGTCCAACTTCCATTGGATTAACACGCAAGTAGTGTGATTATTTTGCTCAAGGAGAGAGTTTGTGTGATCGAAATAAAGCAAAGGGTTTACTTATTGTAAATTACCGTTTTGGTGTCCATTATATTGACAAAGTAAATGATCAGTGCCGTGTTCCTGTGATTTGTATTCACTGACCTCTACACATGGATAGCGGGCTGCCGCACAGTTGAATGGTCGCCGAGTGAAACAACAGGAAGTTGGTTTTGGACCTCTACAATATGGCGGAAACAATGCATACACCTGCTGGTGCACATATTCCACACAGATGTTCTATTGTTGGACAAGGTGTATGCATTGTTTCCCGCCATATTGTAGAGGCCCAAAACCAACTTCCTGATGTTTCAATCGGCGACTCTGACCCGCTATCCATGTGTAGAGGTCAGTGTTTGTATTACGCGGGCTCTGAATGTCGACTTTTTCCCATGATACTTAGGGAAAACATCGCCTGTCCGAGGTAATCGTTGCCGGCGCTGTATTGCGAATTGCGAGAATTATACTTTCTTAAATATTGGGACTTTTACTTACGGCACGACCCAGTATCGTCCAAATAACCATTTCTTATCACTTTTATCTCAACTGACGAGCCTTCTCCTTCCACTGAAGTGTAGTGAGTTTCACTCAAGGCAAACGAAGCTGTGAAAGAAACATATCTCTTATAACATGTGCCAATTCTTTCGCTAATGTTGCTGTTAGTTTGTATAATGAAATGGTTTAGTTCTATTGCAGTGTTGAGTTTTTGAGCCCTTTTTAAAATCAATGAAGTGTGTGTAAACACGATAACCATTTTCTTGTGAGCTTACGTCCCGCCTTTAATAGTCAGGAGGTGTTTTGTTATTGTTTTAATTTTGTGTGTGCGTGTGCTTTGCGAGACTGTACTCCGCGCTTTGCTCCGCGTTCTGCATGTTCTGTGTGTTCGACAACGGTGTGTATGTGCCCCTAAATGGAGTTTCTTGATTGTTTGAATAGGTGTAATGTATTAACTTGTTAATTATTAATTTGCATTAATTTTCAACCTACAATCATCATCTGTAATCGTTATAACAACCATCTATCAGGACAAATATGATCCTTTCCAGCTTCAATGATGTAAAAAGTAATGTTTTCTGTTGTTTCTAAGATTATGTCTTCGGTCAAGTCGATTCGGATTGTTATTGAGGAAGCGCCGGCAGGAAATACACGTTCTTCTTGATCCAGGGGAATTCGAAGCGAAGTTATGCCATCAATGTAAGCAGTGACACCTAAAATTAATGAAATATTCAGAAATTTGAGAAGAATCCCTCAATGTTTGGAGAAAATAAGTTTTAATGTCCATATAATTATTAAGTCAAATTAATAAAGATAATGCACGAATGGATGTAAAAAACACTTGAAGATAACGTTACGTCATTTAGACGGTGGGGCATGTTCTTCTTTGCTGTTGTTTCGTAGTCCCCATCAGGGGAGGAGGGCAAACCAAGTGTAAATTCATAACAAAATCATATAACCGTCTGTTGCCCCAAATAAAACTTGCACATTTTCTTGAAAATGAATAAAATGTCACTTCAATTTATTTCCCCCAATATCAGTGACCAATAGATACGCTAGACTTCAGCAAACATTGGAGCTAAAGATATTCAATTACCGGCCCGGTGTGCGGTGTAGAAAAACACTTCAGATTCCTTTTCATCTGGGATTGCAGGACCATTGTTATATTGTCTCGAGATTTAGACGAAGTCTTTTTTTAATGACGTAAGCGCAAAATACTTATCCTCATTCGCAAATAAATAAATTTGAGATTCATATAGTGCTGTTCAACTAACTTTGTCCAGTTGTTTTTACATCATTATTCGAAAAGAAGAAAGACAAAAACACAATCATGCCATGAATGTTGCTGGGCAAGCTTGACCTAACACCTTTGTGCAAAATTAAAATCCGTAACTTATTGCTTAACTTCAACTGATTCAATTTACCGCGCTTGCAGAAGAAAAATAGGGTCAACGACCTATATAATAATGTAAACTGGTTAGTTATGTGAAAGAGGACGGGTTATTGTTACTCAACCCGAATCGTGGAGTGGTGTAAATCTGGCTATAACACAGGGTCCGCATAATTAGGGCACTGTAATATCTGTAGTTAATGGTTTGCTGCAAGTCTATTACATATCCTGGTCACACGATATTTTGAATGAGAAATTGAGTGACATTTATTAAATTTTTAAGAAGAAAAATGATTGAAGCTTATTTGGGGCGGCAAACAAGGACGGTTATGTCATTGTAATACTTTATCAATAATTACAGCGGGTTTTGTTTATCCATTTGAAGGGACTACGGAATTGTTATGAGCTTGTTTTTGGTCTACGCCCCCATAGTCTAATTTGACGAAGATATATTTGGAGCGCAGTGTGTTGGAATAATGTCGAAAAAGTCAACATTAATATAAAATTATAGGAACTGCTTATTAAAATTACTATTGCTTACTCACGCACAAAACCTTCTCGATTTAATTGGCCTTCTCGAAGGCAATTATATCGACTGACGTATCATATCTAGTAATGTGTATATTGGGAATTCTGGGCACACAGATGTCTAAATTCAAACACACATCGATTTGTGTTAAATGTCATTTTTAATGTGAATAAGTGGAGGAGGCACAATAGCAACGCAAATTCAAAACCTCACATTTTAAGTTGTTTTATCAAAAGATAGTAGAATGTTACGCATATTGTAGCAGTAATTTAAAACTATCAGATTGGAAATTGAAAATTGGTTTGAGCAAACCCCAAAGTTTGGGCCTAATAAGTGATATTTCAATATTCAAAAAATATAGGATATTGAGAAAACAATTGACCCAATGAGTTTGCCATGTCTAGCACTATGTTATGAGCAGACTATGATTTTCTTATTTCTTTCATATTCATAATACATAGTAGTTTTCTTTTCAGGTGTTGGTAATTATAGTCCGCCGTACTCACAGTCCGGGCTACAATGGTAGAGAAAAGGGTACACGATTCAGTTGACTCTTACGCCACATTCGTTTCACGCTTTCCGTTGTCGTCTATGGAGCCCGGATGTGGCTCCCGGCGGACTATAATTAATTTCACACCGGGGACAGTGTTTTTTTTTTTTAGTTTTGGATTAGATGGGGATTAGTCTTTTCAAAGGCGCATCGCATTTTTTATCCACCAACCCGCGAGCGCGGACGAAGGCGCGTGTCGAACGCCGGATGCGCGCGTGTCGAAAGCCGGAGGCGTGAGGCCGAGCGGAGCGAGGCGTCCTCTCGCAAATTGGTATTTCCCTGTGCCAAGCATAATGTGTCAATCAAAAGGATGTCGTTATCGTAAGCACCGCCCCAATTTCATCGATGAAAGTTTTCATATACTTGCCAATATCGATGACGGTTCGCCCGTCAAAATTACCATATCGATGCCTAATAGCATACGAGTCAAAGCAAAATAGTTCACTCGACGAAATTCTTGACAGCTGCGAGAGCGAGTGAGTCCATACTGGTATGTTGAGGGATCGCAGATGGGCTAGTTGTAGCCCATCTCTGCAGAGACAATAAAAGTCCACCAGCACGTTATTTCCCACTTCCCTGCACAAACACATGAAATATTAGACTAGACTAGGGCATACGTCAGCCATTTTATCAAATATTTGTATTGCAGTGACCAGTCAAAATGGCCACTCACACTCACAGACATGACAAGTGATTTTGAACATTAAATTAAAATGATGAATCCTGACCCGCGTATCATCATGCCACGCAAATGTGGCGTGTGGCGAACATCCCAAATTCAAGCCAGAAATGAAGTCTAGTCTATTTCTCTGAGTCTAGTTCACAAATTCACGCCGAGAATTTAGGGGACACACACCTCCTAGACTCTAGACAGGAACTTACCACGGCAACTTACCATGACAAATTGACAAGGCACCTCCAACATACTGCACAATTAAGGCTAAACTCTCGGCCGAACCATGGCTGAACGATGCAATGAAACTACGGGTACTACACAACATCGTTCACTACAATGACTGAAATTCACATTTATAGTAAACGTATCACATCAGTACACGGGTGCCGTAGTCTTTTTCCTTCAAATACGCTCATCTCATATACCGGGACTCAGCACAGACTGCAGCTAGCTCGAATAATACTATAACGTCACCGGGATCTACACAGTGACACAACGATGCATTGTAATTCCACAATGATTTTCATCGGGCCGTTTTCACAGCAGCAAGAGTGTTCACAATTTTACTTCCCAGCTTGCGGTATCAGGGATCCTCCCTGTATGGCTGTATTCGCTGTGTTTTGAATCGGTTACCAAAAACTCAATAATTGAATGTTTATTGAACAGTTCCAATAAACTCGTATTCTGTGAACTATTTTAAGCGAAACGAAGACATCATCATTGACCAATCAAAGACTTTTATCGCTATAGTTTCGGAAGAAATATCCCGAAAATCAATGAGTAACAAAGAAAAGGAAATATTTGCGAAAAGGCTTGATTACGACTCAGCTTGAGCGGTCCAGAGAGGGGCGGACTCACACAATTGAATAATAATCAAAGCCTTGATAAAAGGCTAGATGGGGATGTGCGGCCAGGATTATGAAAGCTAATCTGAAAATACACCAAAATCGAAAGTGAGACCCAGAAATATACTTAAGTGCATTTTGAAACAATTTCTGTTCAAATTTCGTAAATTTTCTACAAAACACTGAAAAAAATTGTACTTTTTAAAAGAATTTGAAAGGAAATTTTGTGACCCATAACTACACCAGAAAGTATGAGAATGCTACCGCTTCTCTGGTTCGGCACACGGGGTCGCACATCTTCGTATACACCTTTCCACTAAAAACTCCCACCCAACATCGGGACCAGAATACTTGTGATTACAAGGCATTTCATGTTTGTACTTATACTTACTATCTTCGTCAAACACTGTGATACAAGTGACAGCGTTGGGTACAATTACTCCATTCACGGGTTGTTCAATTCCTATCCAGAACTGCTCTGTATCTTCAGGAACGCGATCATTTAGTATACCAATCCGAACTGTCTTACGTTCCTCCCAATACTCAAATGTAATCGTTCGCGTTCCTTCTCCGGCAAAATCATCGCCTTCGAGAGCCGTATCTTCGGTCGAATTCAAAACTATTGTGGAATATGTAAAAGAATCGGGAAAAGAATACATTTAGAATTATGAGGCCCAGGCTACGTTAATTTCATATTAACGATAACATTGGCAATGGCAAAACAAAACAATTTCGGTCTTTTATCGCCTAAGAGTGCGTGTTCCCCCTTCGCTTCCATCCAAAAACTTCACATTCCCCCTCATTTCTCATGTAAAATTCATATTCTCCCTCTTGTTGGAAAAAAAATTATTCCCCTAATTCATTCATTCCCCTGCATAAATATGACCTCTCTCTCTTCAGGGTTTTGACGTGTTAGTGATCTACTCGATAAATTTTCCAGAATTCATAATTGGTATTTACAACGGTGCTGATTTAGAATCTTAATAAAAATGGGGGTCACCGACTTTGTTTTTTGAGCTAGAGCAAAACACAAGGGATGTTGTCACTTTTTAACCACGCAAGTCTATGGGAAAAGTCAAAATTTGACGTTTGGATTCGCCCACAATAAAAAACTCTCGATAAAAATTTGTAATTTCTAAATATTTTGAGGTCCCGATGTCGTTCTTTAAAATTTTGAAATAAAACTGAGGGTCCCGACTTACTTTTTCCATTCACGCCGAAACCACTGAAATTGGACACTTGTTCAAATTGGGCGTCTTGTTTGTGGTGGCAAAAAAACCGCGCCACATTCGGCATGCCACAAAGCAGGACCGCAGGCGTAGATATCGCGATTTTAATAAACGCAAACAAACGCACATTATCCGCGGTATCTGCGCACGATGCCTTCGCATCTCAAAACTAAAATTCTTCCATTCGTCCATGCTGGTGCTCCAACAGAATGCTGAAGGTGTAAAGCAGGTTGCGCGTAAACAAATCACTCAACCCCTTAAATCATTTCTAAGCTGCCGTAGCTAGAGCGGAATTTGTAACATGGTATACTCTCACAGCCGTCGAGGGGTGGCTTCCAACTAAACCACCAGTTACATGGCGGGTCCGCGGTTCTTTTCCGGTTGGGAACATTTTTTCTATTGTTCGATAATAATAGACGTCAAGGCGGTTCAACGTAACCACTATTCAAACCCGGGTTGACTTTGAAGCCACCCCTAACGATACGATAAAAGTAAATCACTTATATACTCTCTGAATGTAATAGGGAAAGTCACTTTAAAAAGCGCGCCGAGTTTGCGTTTAGCCGACCGTAACCTCTTGCTTTTCCCACAATATATTATTAAGATCGCATCACGCTCGATTTGACACAACTCAGCCATACGTTCATGGGTGAGATATGGAAAGTTTTAGAATACTATATGATAAAGTGACTTTTTTCTCGTGTCCTAAAGGTAGATGAGGTGTTACAACACCTCCACACGGAGTGGCCCATTATGGAGTGACAAATTCACTCGTTGAGTGCATCACCTCAAATTGAATGGGTCCTCAGCCAGCTCTTGCGAGTGACTTTCTCACTTTAACATTCTAGAGTACCGTAATCAGTCTTAACTGTAACCTATCGATTACCATCAACTTAATCCACATTCCCCACCACCAATCCTATCACCCAAATCACCAAACCTAATGCAATCCCGTAAAGCATACATTGACTTACTACAAACTGCGTATTGAAATAAAAACACACTTTAGTGGTTCAGTACAAAAAAAATAACATACAGAAATAGAAGATTTTATATTTGACTTGAAGTGTCAAACGATTTTGAAAACAATTAAAAAAATATAGAAATAAAGAATAAAAAAGTGAGATTGATTAGTGCTTCGCGTTTTTTTGTACTTACCACAGACCCTGTTTGACCAGGTTCCCCGCGGACGATTGTAATATCTACAAAACCATCTTCCTCGTTCAGTTCATATTGGGCGATTCAATTTCCAAAGGATTGCTGCAATTAATCATAGCAATAACAAATAATAAAAACACGATAAGTATTGAATAACTGCGTATACTTTGAAAGGTAACAGGTGTAACTCATAAACGTGTCTTTTTAATTTGTTTGGTTAAACTCTTTGTTTTTTTTTCTAAAAAGATATAATTTTTAGTTTTTTTGTTTACATTGAACGCCTTCAATGGAACAAACTGTAACATGGTTCACATTGGCCCGACGTCATACTGGCAATGAGATTAGTGTGACTGGATGCGTCCATCATTTCCCTTTTTTCAATATTTTCCTTCCCCCTTTCTAATTAGCTACTTACTTTATTGTAACAATGCCACATTGGAACTATTTTATAATGATTCTGATCACATGTAAATACATGAAACATGATTACATGTAAACCAAAACTAAACAGTTATTTCTCTTAAGATAAAAAAATAGACATTGTTATTTGGACGTACGTCCGGCATCTATGATGTTGACTATGGCGGTGTCCAAACCCCTGGCTTGTCCCATTCCACTCATAGGATTTGACAGGCTAATCTGAAAGGTCTCATTGCTTTCTACCATGGGTCACTAACGATAATTTACCGTTACACATACAGGAACCCAACCCATTGCTCACTAGAAGAAAATTCCACATTTACGTTCATTTCCTCGAAGTCATTTCAATTCAGCTTCAATGTTGCTGAAGTCAACCCCTGTTTTTTTGAAAAAATGAAAACCCCTTAAAAATATATCCTTGTCACGGTATATTTTACCTCTGGGAAAAGTACCCTGGTGTTCAACTAGCGATTACTCGTTTATCAAAGTAATCAGTAAGTTATTTGGATAATTTCGAACTTCTTACGTAGGGTCTTGTCCTTTTTCATAAAAATTGGCGCAACAAACATATCTTGATCAATTAGTACTCTTTCTACTTCGAACAGAACTCGTTCGATCTGGATTATCTCCGGTTCTGTAAACATTAACTGTACAGATAATTCGCTTTCAGTAACCGTAAGTTCATTACACTCTAGGTAGAACAGTATGGCTAATGTGTGAAAAAAAGAAACATGTTTATGATTTTTTTTAAGAAATTGTATTTTTTGAGAGAGTTTGCATTTACAACATTTGCCGTTTGGTTGTTTGTTTATCTGTCTGTCTGTTTGTTTAATTATCACCTACTTAAAACTTTAAAATCGCAGTCTTACGCTGGCAGTCAAAGCCGGAGCCCCAGTACCCATCAATACATTCACACTTGTATATATCAGCGGTGTCTGTGCATAAGGCATTTGTGTCACACGAGTGGTCAGCAGTGGTACATTCGTTTACCAGTTCTAAACAAGATAGTATATAGAAAAGGTTACATGACATGTTTATTACTACAGCTTAAGTTATATTATAATTTCATGTGAACAATACTTTAGATTGTATAAACTTTCTAGTTATAGCAGTATACCAAAAAAGAAGCTTAAGCCCTTGGAATGTTGTTTCGAATTTCTGATATTTTAAATTTAAAAAAAAATAGCGTACTTATTTTTTTATATAATATATATAATAATACATTTGTTGTTTGATCGATTACCTTGCTTTCACCTGGTTAAACACTTTACCTTATGATAGTTTTGAAGGTACTATTTTGGTTACTCTGTATATGTGTAAAGAGAGGGGAGGGAGAGAGGGGGATAAAGGGCGAGTTCAACGGCGACCCAACTCTAGCGTCGTTTACATTCAGGCTTTATACAACCCACCGTATGTGCACTCTTGGATCAGTCAAAGACAACGGGGATGTGCCTTCGGACCAGACTTCGGAGAATTCAACTGCTTTTGCGTGTCCATAACGATCTCATCTTCCTCTAAGTTGTTTCTTGGATTTAGTACTAAGACCATTTTTCAAAACGCTTTGAAATTTCTGTTTTTTACCGTATGGTCTCTCATCTCCGGTGTCTTCCTCGTCCGTTTTGGTTTCCAAGTGCTGCTATAGGCATTTTGGTAATGATGTGTTATGGAGGGCCCAGCTTTCTGTTTCAATTGGAACGGTTCTCACATTCGGCTAGAAGTTCACTTTCTTTGAATTTCCTTCGTACGTTAGCATTAATAAAGTTTCAAAATTCTTACTATTTCAACATTCCTGTTCCAACAAGTGCTAAACATGACCAAAGCGCGCAAAAGTTGGCCTAATTTACATTAACTTGGCCCAAATTTAGGCCAAAGTTAGACTGTCCCACAGTCTCGGCTATGTCTACAGATTCAGGGCACAGTAAGTTCAAAGACATAAAAATAAACTTATTTATTTGGAATTGCACTTTTACAACAGTCGCCCTCACCAAAACGGTGCATCCTATATACAAAACAAATAAAAAACTAATATCCTACAAAATATCAGAGATCACTGGGCCCTCCCTGGACCCATGGACATCGGTCCTTTTAATACTGCGATGCCACCTTTTTGACTCCAATGGCCACCCATACGCCCTCATACGAACCAATTTGTCCACGGTTTGACAAAATTCAAAATACCACTCGCCCGCCTAGTGGATTTGGTTGACTCAGAGAGATTATAGTCTTCATTACCAGTCGTTTATACCACAGACCCTCAGAGGGTACTAGCCAAGTTGGTTGCTGTCGTGGTATGTTACGTTATTTCTTAGAAATGACATAAAGACCTCGTTTTTATAGTGGATCTGTCAGCTATTATCTTAACTTTTACACTAATTTAGGAAACTATAGCCGCCCATACCTGAGCATGGCAATAGTATAGCACCCTCGCCTGGCAAGCTCATGGGTGTTTTGAAAGTATCAAATTCTAGCCACTCACAGACATCTTACTTGAATTTGAAGTATGCTTGCGATCTGATTGGTGGATCGTGAAATAAGTATACTGGCAGAAGAATTCAAGCTTCAGATTGATTTTGAAATTCATGGAGATCAGACAATACCATCTAGGGAAACTAATCATGACTGGAATCGTTTAATTAATGCTGGAACAATTACTACTACGTTTGCTTATGGCGGGTGAAATTAAACCATTGAAACAAGAAACATAACCAGATAATGCTGTGTTTGGCGTGATTTGTCGTCTCTACCAAGACTCTCTACCCTGGGGCAGGAAAATTCGTTATTTATACCGTTCGACCACGTCATCTTATTATAACAGTTGCAAACCCTAAAAACAAAAATTCGGGACGCACACGCAAATATTGTTCCATTTCGTCCCGCCAAGGATATGCAACTGTGCCCCTGCCCACCAGTCGTTATGCTAATGTTTGGAATCATTTAACCGTTGGTGGCATTTGGGAAACTCTGTTTGACAGTTTCTTCGATTAAAAAAAGCAGATCCTCGTGTAATGCCCCCGGATAATGCTTTGAGTGTTTTAACATGTCTACAATTTTCCAGGTATAGTCCTTGTAACCATTCAAGACATCAAATAAGGTGCAGTACTGAAGATTACATAGCTGGCATAAAACTAGATTGGTGTCTCTCCAGAGCTAGAGGTTGGCTGGAGATGACAGAATGTCGCAGATGGAGTTTACGTGGAATGCAAATAGTTCAGTTGGAGACCAAAGACAATATTCCAAGATGTATTTTCTTGCATAAAATTGCCTCATGCATCCTCTCGAATTGATCATTCATGTTTATATCACAAGAGGTGAACATACTTAAGAAGCTTCAAAATCGTGTAATATTCCAGCGTCACATTCTGCTAATGCATCAAATCTTCTTTTAAAGGTGCAACGAGAGATTTCACATATTAGTTGTCCCTAAAAAAATCGAAAGTACTGATTTTTGCCCTGATGTAAAGCTTTCCATCAAAAATATCCCCATCTGAACGGATAAGGGCAGTGTGGAACTTGAGTTCCGAGTATCTCTATTTTTGGTTGTTTGTAACTTTGCAAATATTTAAAATTATTTATGTAAAAGTAACTTTCTAGAAAGAAAATGACGATGAACCCGATGATGGCATTAAATTAATGTAAAACTTTCCCTATTTTTTGAGAAACATACTAAAACAAACAACGATTTGGGCCCCCAAATTTTCAGACAGCAGACAAAAACAATTTTGAATTTTTCATGATTTCTATGTTATTTGTTAGAAACAAGACCAATTTGTCTAGGGACGGTTTTTTTTTCATTTTTTAAAAATAGACTTACTTTTCGAACTAGAAAGGAAAAATGTAAAAAAAGTGTGATTTTTTTAACTTTTCTTTTCCAAAATTTGAGTAAATATATTGGAGAATAATCTTTTTAGAAAATCGTAAAAAGGAAAACTGCGACAAAACCGTCCCTAGAGAGAACGAATGCTATCGAGGAAAGGTTTAAACATTACCTTTTACTTCGGTAATCTTGAGTTATCTTGTCCTGAAAATTTGCCACATTTTGCGAAAATTGAACTGGAAACAAATCGTGTTTTAGTAAAAGGACTTTTCACGCACGGTCCATTTCCCATGCTGTAATCTTTTCAATAACTTTAATCTTTGGAACTTCAAATTGCGTATGTTTTCAAGTGATGAAAATACAATCTTTATGCCCTATTGAATCAACATATTTTGTCCTCTAACTCCAGAAATTAGAAGAATTGAAATTTATCTGGTCTAAATTAGCGCTTTGTTTACATTTTCAATATTATTTTTCGTTTATTTATCCCAAATGCGTCGCCAAAGTACTTAAAGACACTCGCACGCTTCATACGCAGCAAAAATTCACCCCGCGACGCGATCCTGCACCTTGCGCCTGACAGCGTGAAATGTGCTTAAATTCCCATGCCGTTTTAGAGGACAACGGTTTTTGGGACTTTAAAAAATGGTCCATAGCTGTGTTTTTAAATCGGCAAAAATTACAGCTCCGGATTTTTTGCAGTGGATAACCTTTTGTTGGTTACTATAGAACACAGTTGGATAGTTTAAATGTTGCAAAAATCAGAAATTCGTGTCAAAACAAAAGCAACAGGGTTGACACTGCCCTTAAGCTGAGAAATGTTTCTTTGGTACAACAACACTGTGAAATTTCTAATTTCGTATAGCAGCAATTACGAAATTCGCATACAATCAGAATCACATTTTTTCTCTCCTTAAAGACATTTCTGTATCCTAATCAAGATACTAATTTTTTTGAATGCTAAATCTATATGAAATACTATTATGACACAATCTTTTGGTGCCTCAAAATCATCTCCTTGCACATTTAAGTAACTATGGGAATTTCTGAATTTTCCTGGGGAAAGCAGAGGCAAGGCACAAAGTTGGGGTGGTGTCAATTCACCCTCGTGGTGCCTCCACTGTTTGAAATGTGTCATGGAACGAGTTCGTGAATCATGAAATTATATATTTTAATTACTGAGGTGTATAAGAAACAACGACATACCACTGCCACTACACTGCAGATGACCAACGTTTATATATGCATACTCTGCCGACCAACCAGTGTCTCCATTATGAAATCGAATAACAGGTAGAGTATCTTCGTCTTCTATTGTCCCGATATCGGTGCGCACTGCGAAATCATTAGCATCACAGGTTACAGTAGTCGTCGACTTGCACACCGACATCAACTTTAACCAATAGCATTTAATTGACTGAAACGTGTTCATAAAGCCTCGCACTAAACATTGTATAGGATGAGGAACTTACCTGATTTTGTTTTGCACCGTCCGACGGTATTCATTACCCGGGAAAGGGAGATATAGTCCTGCCCGGAACTATAGTCCTGGCTCCATCTGACGACAACATAAAGCGTGAAACTAATGTATGCGTGAGCGTCAACTAGTCTACATACATCTAGTGCCCCTATTTTTTAACGCGTTGTAGGTGGACTATATGTCCTGAGGACCATATCTCCTGCCACACTGTTGAACAGAACATATGGGTCCCGAAACAAGAGCAGCGTGTCCTAATTTGTAGCTCTAAACGCTCTAATTACGAGGCTATGGATATAGTGATCTGGGGGGGGGGGGGGATAGGAACACGACCTGCTCGATGGTAGTGAGGTTTCCACCGGTAAATTTTGGGAACTGCTACGTGCATTTACTATGGTAAGTCTCTGCCCCATTAATTACAAAATCTTCTCTTAACCTTAGTTCATATATCTTAGTAATATCATGATACTTTAGGAATTAAATATTGACTTCAAACTCCGTCGAGGTTAGTGGAATTAACTCGCGGCAAAACAGTGTTTTCCAATAACGGTTAAGTTAGATGTAAATCTTCGACCAGTAAAGCCTTCAGTAAAGTCCCTTCTTAATCGTAAGAGCGTCCTCCTACCGTTAGCACATGGGTTACGCCGATGTTGATGCCGATTTGAATTCCGCCGTTTCTGTTAATTTTGGCAACCCCCTCGCCCCCCCCCCCAGCTTCCATAGTGCTGAACAAATGACGTTGTTCAGTGCAATAATGAAGAACAACATAAGAAGGTGGACGCTAGGGGCTGGTAAATTCTGAAAGGGATACCTAACTTTTTAAACAAACCCCGGTTCATAGTCCTCCATTGAGTGGACATTTTTTCTTACAACATACTCGAAAAGTGGCTGTAATGGGTGAGAACATTTTTCATGGATGGGCTTGAATGGCCATCCATGAGGAATTTTCTCACCAGTTACATTAACTTTCACAGTAGTTTGAAAGAAAAAAGGTCCCCTCTTGTATGACTAATCCTGGTTTAAACCTGGGTCTAAAGTAGTCTCCCTTTCAGAATACCAGCCTAGGACTCTTCCACCATAAGACCCTCTAGTTCGTGACACCGGTCATTCCTCCATGTAATAATGCGTGTATTGCCTATGTGTATCAACCTAGTCTAGAATGAAGACTTCATTTGGGGGTTATAATGTCTTAGAATGGATTACAGCTCAATAATCCTTCATTGAAATCTTGATATTAGACTAGTTTTGTACAATATTACACGGAGTAATTAACCTGTGAACTGTCATGGACTTCATTATACTCACTGCTATCTAGGCTACAAGTGCATCCTAGCAAATCTGTATCTATCCCAAAGTTATACCGTCGAGTAGTGAAGTCTCGTCCATACCAATATTTCCAGAATTCTCCAGACCAATAGGTCACTGAATGCCTACACAGAACTCTTATATCCTGTTTGCAATCGGTAGACGCTTCAATGAGTGTCACTATCTGAAAGATTTGAACCAAACCATACTCAATATCTACGGTTCCACATCCTGCTGGCTCACAGGCGGGGAAGCGCTTGCCCCAGTATGATGTAACGCCGCAATCAGGTGCTGTGACGCCGTCACCTGTCGAGCGTGAGCCCCTGTCGCACAAATTATGAGGTACCCACGTTTGTCCTAAGAAAGGTAAAGAAGAACAGACAACAATTATTTAGACAGCCCTACATACCCTTTAGAGCATATTGAAAGCCATGCATGTCTCTTACATATTTATATGATGAAGAATACATAGCAATCCATTCTTAAAAATCCACATCGTGAAAGTTTACGTCCTCTTTGGTGATTGTTTCATATCTACAACATAATACTTTGTTAAGCAAGCATTTAAGACACTAAAAACTATTCTTTTTTAATCCTATGAGCTCAAATAATTTTCACCATTTTTTATCCAAATCGGAGTAACTTCAAAATTTGACCCCTGTACAACTGCAAATGATCTTTTCTATTTTTCTGTCTATAGCCTATAACTCCAAAACTTTAGATTGCAGATAGTACAAACTATAACATTTTTGGAATCCTTATGGTTAGACAAATAATCTGGTATAGTTTTCAATATGACTGGAGCAATTTAAGAATTTGTTTTCCCTCCCCCTCTCCTTAAGGGATGCCTGTCAGGTTGTCTACAGATTTAATCACTCAAACCTTTAAGTACTCGAGATGTGTTATAAATGTCTGCTAGCATCCGCGCTATGTAAGCAAATCGGTCAAAACGGGTGCAAAATAAATGGGATATCTAATTTTTCTTTACCAAACTACTGGGTGTCTGTTTCCGTAATACCGAATGTAGTCAGCTCCCTTTGCCTATGCAAATGATCTAAACTAATGGATATCATTTTGAGCGTAAACGACCATTGCAGCAGACATTGTTCAGGTGTAAACTGCCGTGACATTTCGAAAGTACCTCCCACACTTAGATCATTACAACTATGGGATATTTCAAAACCAAACTACCAGAGGTTGATATATCAATTATTATGGATTCAATTTTAAAAAGTAGATTGGTAATAAAAAATATGAAATATTAAAAAGTCCATTGTTCAATATATTGTCACATTGATGAATATTGTGTGGAGAACATTTCCCAACATCTTGTCAATTGTCTGAGAAATGTGGAAACAATTAAAGATGCTAAATTAAAATCACGTAGTGTGCCACCTGTGCGTAGAGATCAGTGGCTACAGTTTCAACGGAATAACACAATGCCCAATTTTAAGACTCGCTTGGCAAACTTAGCATGCAAATCTTCTACATGAAGTCATGTGATCTATGAGGATGATCACTATCAAACTCCATTTCCTGGTAATTCCACTTCACTATAAATGTTCAAACAACCCAGCCCAATAAAATACTGTAATGCCGCTTGGATATGTTGAACGCAAAACTACAACAACTCTAATTCCTGAGGTTTGGCATCACACATTTTATTATTTTGTAGATATTTATTTGGGGAGCTCACTGCAAACGTCAAAAAATCCAAAGATAGATAAAAAAATAAAACTCAGAAGAAAATTCATGATGTGATAAATGTTGATTAATGGAGCCAAGAACTTTCCTTACTTAAAGGCATTATCAATGATTTGCCAAATCAGGAAATCGAAAACAAATAATCAAAACCAGACAAGTATAGGTATCCTAACATCCCCTACAAGATACTTAATGCCTCGTTCACCCAATCGAAATCTGGTGAGCTGTTATGAGAGATATTACAATCTAAGTGCTGATAGGCATGTGCGCTTGGCCGGCTGCCGGCCTAGGTGAAGCGAAACGATTGTGACGATTTCCTGGATGCAGCGTAATAATAGGCAACAGCGCTTTGTATCCTGTGGAAAAGGCGCTATATAAATGTCGATATTATTTAGTGTAAAGTTATTGTAAGGTTACCTGAATTACAATAGACGAGGAAAGGATCTGATCCTCCTTCGCCGTCTGGGTCGATCAAGTAATATCCAGTAGATGACCAACCATTGGTGTCATCTTCAATCGTCTGACACGAGCGATATATTGGAACTGCAAAGAGTTAACACAAATGTTTACATGTAATTAGAAGAATCGACTTCATATTGATCGTCAATCAATGTTAACGTAAACCCAACGTGCATGCCGTATCTTCCAAGCATTTTCAACGCAAAACACAGATCAGGCATTTTTTTATTCAACGTCATTTCAGTCACCTGGTCATCGAAAACAATATTAATAATCAATTATTTGTAATTAGAGTCGAACAAAGTTTAATGTTAATTTGGCGTGCTTTCCAAACATACCACATCACTTCATCACCGAAAACTATCATTCGAAATGTTCCAGTTTGCGTCTAATTTCATGTTCAAAATCACCTGCGAAACGTTTTGACTCGCAACTTCAAGGGCACATTATAATCGCAGTACAATACACATAAATAGCCATTTTGATAGAATTGATCTCAGAAAGTCCGTCCTGTCATTTAGTTTGTTCTTGAAACAAGTATAATATTAATTGATTGATTGATTGATTGATTGAACAAGAACAATGACCGATACGATGGCCAAAGTGGTAACTTGGCCGCCGTCCATCTACGTGATATAGATAATAATAATTAAATATTCATTAGTGGGGTTCGTACGAGCGACCTCCCACGCACGGATTTCGAATTAAAAAGTTTAAGTCGAATGGTGCTGCATCGAGATATAGTATATTTCAAATAATAGTAATTTTCGATATCAAAAAGTAGTAGTATTTGATAACCTTCAAGGTTGGTAGTTTTTTTCTGTAAAAACGACCGTGCACGTAGTGTTTTGGTTCGGAGATCTCGATAATATTCTGCTTTAGCTCCGATCGTACGCGTAACGTAGGAGCTGAAAAACATAAATTACTGTCGCCACAATTCCTTTCCCATTTACTTTAGGCAACTAAATACGCGCGCGCGTACCTTTGATGCATACTATGTGTTTTTGTCCGGTTCTTTTGCAAGGTATCTTGGTATGTCTGGTGGGAATGCGTATTTTTGCCGCGGAATTGTGGCTTCTGAACTATGCTGTGTTTGCCGGCCATTGTTTTTGTACGTATTGACAATGTATATGTAGACTATAAACTCTCTGCCAATTCCTTTTCGCTTCGTCAAAAATACGCCCGCATTCCCGCCATGCAGACAGAACCATGACAACGCACATGAATGAACTTTATTAAGCCATTTTAACGTATATTTGGTGGTGTGCACCCTTCTAACCAGTCTTCCAGCTATGTCTTCTTGTAACAGAATAAAAATCTGTCATCATTTTAAATCGTCAGTTGTTTTCAATATAATCCACAAACGATGCTTAAAAATAAAATACGGCTTCAAACAGATCATTTGAAAATATTAAAGTTATTGACCAAAAATCTGTAGAATGAATTACTCCATAGAGAAGCACTGAGTACACAGTACAAAAAGACTATATTTTGAGCGTTACCAAATTTCGACGCACCAGAGTCCGTGTATTTTCGTCTTTATTTCATTTAATTTCAATGCTCGGCCAGTTTCTCCGAACCTCTATATAAGATTTATCTATTACTTTCTCGGTTGTCTCATTTACTTGATCTCGCGTGCATTGCATTGAGTTTCGCTTCGTCATAGATTCTGCCAGAACCATGCATTAATAATAAAAAAGATTATTTTAAAATAGTTCGTGACTACAAACAATCCTAAACGGGCGTTAAAAATCGCTTCCTCTTGGTTTAGAAAAAAACGTGCGATAGGGGCGAAGCAGGAGCGTGCAAGGAACGAGTTTAGTTTATTACGGAATAAAGCGTAATCTCTCTAGTATTGCGCTTTATTCCAGAATTTTGGACATTAATTAGCAAAAAATAAACACCCCCATACCTCCATGGGCACTTTAATTTACTTATATAGTGGTATATTTATTCTGTGGTATCAATTCATTCTATTTTACTAAACTCGCTGCTATCGGGCTCCTATCTCGCTCCTTGCGCGCTCCTACCACGCCAGACGGACAAGCCTCCTTTCCAATTCATCAACAAAGCCAAGTTGATTTTACATTGTTTTTACATTAAATGGATTATTTTGGAAGGAAAACTACCGGCCTCCTCTTTAACGATATTATTTGTTCATTCATATCTTAGTGCCATCCCTTACAGAACCCGGCATTAGGTCTAAAGTTGATATGCTTCGTTCTGTCAGAAGGAGTAACGTCATAACTTTCGCGCCTCCTCTTTTGCGTGCGGTGATACGCACGCCGACTTGTATCAATTGCGCTTACAGCCTGCGACTATACGCACGCGATTAAAACATATTTGGCTTAGCCTTAAGTCTATACCCACCCGCTTCCTCTACCTTCGTCTTCCAAGTTCGTAAGACGCCTGTTGGGCGACTGTTTCTACACTATTTCTACCCCTCCTGTTTTCATTCTCTTATGGGCCTAAGTCCTTTTCCGTAATATGGCCACTATCTGATCTAGCTGATCATCTCCCACGTCACAATTGCACATCGCCTGTTTCCCCCCCCCCCCCCCCCCCTCACTACAACCTGTAAAAGATTAACACTAACGCAGATAGTGAATAAGAAATAAAGCTTAACAAAGCGAATATGCTCTGTTTTTTTTTTACCACCAGTGGTAAAACTTCCCGAGGAATCACTTGGGTTTACTATGAAATTGCCGGCAAAGTCAGGATTTGCCGGTACAGTGATATACTTGGCGGATAAATTGTGTATTGGAGTTCGGTGGTAGGGTGCGTTGTTCTGAAATTAACGCCCATTAACTAGTCAATTTTATTTTGGTGGAATCGGACGAGCCTTAAATCTGTGAGCCCCTTTAAAGATCATGAGTATATCAATACCTATATTTGACATCGCATATCAATACCTATGTTCGATTGCCAGAGAATCTGACAAGTTATTCAAAAGAATCTTTTCGTTGACGAATAAATATATCCCATCTCAAAACAACAGCTTAAATATTTACTGCTTTGCATGCTCTCTGGGTAAAGTTAAAAGTACAAAAAAATGTCAAGAGTCCGACCTCCTGATGAAATAAATTCGTCAAATGGACAATATCTCAGAATGCAAGATTTCTTTCAAGCAATTTCCTTCTTACTCGAAGTTTCGCTGCCAGCGACACCCACGTTATGTGAATCAGTACCCCCATTGTTGCGAATGAAATTATCTCCTCCTGATATCCACCAGCTCAGCGTTTTCCCATCCTCACGCCATATTGGAACACCAAGACAATTGAAGGTCATTGACTGGTCACATTCTTCTGAAGCCTTTATCAAGGCGAGTATCTGATTGAGAGTGCCATAATCGTAACTGATTGGTACTGAGAAACTTCCCGGGTCTGGGTAAGCAGGTATGACATCAGTTACAACTTCTTCATTATGACTTATTACTGTCTCTCCTGTTCGGAAGAAAGTGTGGTAATTCATGTTAATAGTGAATTGCACGTGTTCAAGGCTAGATTTTGTTAAATTATTTTTTTTCAGAGCTTTGTTATTTAACCAAAAAATAACGTATCATTTTCTTTCAGTTGACATGTTATTTTACAATCGAGATATTATGAACTTACTCTCACAAAGGTAAACCTAAACGCTTTAGGATTTCTCATGCACAGTTTATTGCAAGACAACGAACAGGATCGCAAAATTCAGAAGAGCAATATCAAGAATGCGGTCTTCTTGAAGATTTCAGGCTAAGAGTGAAGCCGAGGTTTACAAAATATGTCTTTTGTGACACTTCTAATCATTTAAAACCAATTTGCTCTATTTACTTCCACATTTACCCCTAGTTTCCCAAGCACTAATAGAGTAGTTTTTGTTGCATATACGTGTGTTGTTACATACATGTATATGTGTTAACATTCCCTAATATGTTGTTTTCATGAGTAAGCTGGTGAAACTTTCAGACGTAGTTTTCTTATGGGGTAACTATGGTTTCCCCTTATATTCTTATAAGAGTCGTCTGCTTCTACTATATTATCTGACCTTAGCAAAATATCCACCATGTCCACGGTGTCCACACACAGCCTTTATACTTACCGGTGGTAGTGTCGCAATACACATTGAAGGAACTTTCTCCGTTCCCTGGTCCATCCGGATCTATTTCGTACAATCCACTACCCCAGCCATTGCTGTCGGTATATCCGGCTTGGTATAGTTCCCAACAGGTACGCAATGGTGGTGGGAAAAGCGACGGTGTCTGGGAAACTGGTGGACAATTCATAATAAGAAAGGTTACGTATTAACTAGTAACCTAATTTGTTATAGATCGCACAATGAAATCGGGAAGACCAAAGCGTTGTGACACGCGTATTGAGAGGCTTTGAACTCATGTCGAGGTTTCAATCACCCGAGTTTCAGACTGTCTTGTGCAGAATGGCGGCGGATTGTTTGACCACGGAATGTCTGCCACATTGTTGCAGCCATTCACACAGGTGCATTGCATCCGGTGTTTTCCAGGGAAGTGGGTGTTCGCGCCAAACATTTTATTAACTTTACTTTATTTTTTCACACAGACAAGATGTTTGCCCACCCACCCAATGATTTACCCTCCAAGCAAAATTTTAAATTTACGTGGTATGCCACTTGGGCATAATGCTTGTTGTTGACGGCGCGGGACCTTGGTCATGATTGTTCTAGTTTCGGAAAATCAGTCCTGAAAATCAGAAAATGGGTCGGTTTGAGAACCTTTGGGTCGCGTCTTGTGGACCACCGGGCCCTTCTTGTGGACCTATCCTCCGCGTTCGGCTTGCATGCTTGTACTTGGTGGGGCTTTTGAAATGCTTGAAATGGGGTAGGCAGTGCATGTTACGATGTTGTGAAGATTGGGCGGATCGAAGCTCAATAACCTAACCTTATCTTGTTGCCCTATTTTTCTTCGGGGCATCCGGTGTATCCTTCTCCGGCCAATTAATGCTGCTGACCATGAGCTTCGGCGGTACCAGCATTAGGCTTTTACTTGGCTTGAACTAAATCTGTGAGAGGTCAAAGTTAGGAAATCTCATTTGACTTTTTGCTACTCAAACTTCTGCGATTCTAAAGCAGATTTAATCGTCGATGTTTGTTCTCATTTTGTAAATTTTATGCTAAGTCAACAATTTAAATTTTGTGTTAAGTCAACAATAATTTATAAAACCATTAATTCACCACTGCACTTAGTAATAATTCCATATATATATATATATATATAATATATATATTATATATATATATATATACTATATACAGAAGATGGGAAACGGCGTTTGTACATTTTACTGGATCAAATTTGATGCACGCTGATAGAAAGACAATTATAAACCAAACGAGAGTAAAGAATCATTGGCTGAAGCGGGATTCATATATATATATAGTAATCCAGTCTATATAAAATCCTTGGGTGCAACAGCTTTGCCTGGACTGGTTTCCAGATGTAATAGCACCTTCCTAGCATATCATCTCTTTGACCCGGGCACTGCTGTCAAAAGAAATAAGAATGGGACTGAACGTCCCAGAACTGGCAGGTCACTGGAAAATATTGGAACTGTTCAAAGGAAGCTTATAGTCAAAATCCGAGAACCAGCAGTAGCGAAATTGTGTGCTCAATGTCTTCAGATCTAGACTAGACAAAAATATGTAAGATTCTACGTCGAATCTTATATGTCCAAAAAGACCTTCATATCTTAGACGTGGGTCTTTCTTACGTTCGTAGAGGAAAATGACTACCAACCTGATGATCACCGTAAAAAAGAGAGGTAGGGTTATTCTTCTTGTTAGATCTAGGGACAATTTTCCCCTAAAAAGCAGGGGTCCGCCCCGTGATTTCTGAAAAGTGGCAAAAAATGGCATTTACGGACGTAAGGGATATAATGCTCCCTTTACAAATAATGATGTTGTCCTTATTAGATTGCTTTCAATCTAATGTCTTCCGCAGATACATTATAACCGAATTACTATTATTATTAAATAATAATAACAATTGTATTAAAACGATGAAGAAAAGTAATAAAAAAGACAATCGTTATTTGATATCATAAAGGTATTACGTCAGTGTCCATACGCTCATGATTGGTGTAGTGACACATGAAGGTATATTAAACATGAACAAGTGTAACCATCTCAACTACATAAAGGAGACAGGCAGAAAAGAATTAGACAACAACACGAACTTATCACTTGCAGAGTTGAAGGCGGCAAAGAAGTCTATAGGTGTTGTCCATGGGCACTCGCTAACGACAAAGCTACATGTCGTGCCTTTGTTCATTAAATAAACTTTGTATTATTAGTTTTAGGTATGTCAATTGTTGCAATCAACCCAATCAATCAGTATGGGAAGTAACAAAGCAACGGGAGGCGAGAGTCAAAGTCGTAATTATGAGCTAGCGTATTTACTCCAAACATTCACTTTAACCATACAAATCAACTGAGATGAAAGTATTACAAATGAAGCGTGAACATTGCTCTTGAACCGTTATATCATGACTTTTAATTGGAATGGTACCGGTGTACATATTAACTGCAATTGTTACATATTCCATAACAGTTAAATAATCATAACATGGCGTTATTTCGTTATTTTTGATTTTACATTTTTAAAACAATTCAAAGTCGATAATGTTTTATAATTTTTTTTTTCTGGTATACTGACAGCCAAGAATCCACCCACCACACCCGACGTTATATGTTTACATTAAGTAAAATCAATGCCAACAAAAATCTGTACTCAAACCTGTTCTGCAAATACCTATAATGCGTCAAAAGTTTCCCATATGTACCTTTCGCCACTCATGGGAAACTTGATAAATTCACCCAGAACACATTGTTCAGAATGATTATGAAAGTTTAATTGCCCGGTTTAATTGACAGAGTTTCCTCACTGTAAATGTTTTACATTTTTTTAAATATTGAAACACGATTAAAAAAAGATTAAACAGTTAACGAGGTCAATATTTGCGTAATGTTTCCACCTTTTTGGCTTGCTAAAGGAGTACAAGGGGCCTACATTTTTGTCATGCGGCATATATGTAATAAAGTTTATCTTCTTTGGTCTATATCCCTTAAACCCCTAAATGCCATTTTTTGCCACTTTTCGAAAATCACAGAGCGCACACCTGCCTTGTGTTTACAGGGAAAGTTCACCTAGATCTAACAACACAAATACCGCTACCTCCTTGTTTTTGCGGTGATCGTCAGGTTGCTGGTCATTTTGCTCTAGGGACATAAAGGATATAGCAAGACTTACTCAAACACTATCTATCAGCCTATTAGTGGTATTCATTAGTGAAAGCTATTGAGTAGTACTTTTGAGACATTCACGTTGGGTCTGGCTGGCTTAATTGCCCTCTATATATTTTTGACATGCTCTAGACTATGTTCTTTTCGTTGACAGTGGGTATTTTTTATTTGACACTATCATTTGACACGATACCTCTCTACATGTCATTCCACAGTACACCCGTCTCTGACATTATTGCATTTGAATGGGCAACTTATTTGAATGGGTATATGATTATGAATTCCGTCAGCCAGGCCCCAACATCGATGTCTCCACAAGTATATTATTCAATCATTAATCCAACTAATCAGCTGATACAATTTCAGGAAATCTTTCTTTACCTAGGGTGAATAAGACACCACATTCGATTGACAAAAATTTAGGATAGAAAATTCGTGTTAGTACGATAACCACGAACGGGGCTACGAGCGTATCACATTAACACTATTTCAATGTGCATATTTCAAAGTGTCTACCAACTACCAAGTAATTTCAGCATCACACTTTCATTGAATCTGTATCAATGGCAAATACTGTGCAATCTTCAACTGTACCTTGTTAAAAGAACAAACCATGATCATCTAAAAGATTTCCAAAAAATCACATACTTACAAGTTCTACATAAATAAACCGAGAATAACATAAGTAGCCTTATTTCCAACTTGTTGGCCATCTTATTTTATGTGACCCGAAAGTGCCATCCGAACTCCACCACACCTTAAATGAAGTGGCAAGCAGCACACCTGTAACCATCTTGTAAACAGCGCCATCGTTTGTGTGTTATGAATTGTGGGTAATGTTTCAGTTCGGTGTAATTTAGTGTGGTTAGCGTTGATTTAGTTTAGTATGCTTTGTTTCACAATTAACAAGATGGCTTTGCAAGATGTTTCAAATTTTCATCATGAAGTCTGTGAAAACATGGCATATTATTTTGTTTGCAGATTACGTTCACAATAAGCATATACATATATAAATTGCACACTATCACGTGACAGTAACAGAGCCAAAGCCTTCTCCTCTTATCTTTTGCACAGGGCAACCAAGTGCTCTTTATATTCATATATGAAGTACAACAATCAATATACAATTAAAAGAATTACAGAAAATCAAAAAGATAAATCACCAAAAATCATGAAGGAATCAAATGAAAAAACCCAAAAAACAAAACAAACAAACAAAATTGAATAAAACAACAAATTAAGCAGTAACAAGACAGACTATTAGTATTCACAAATTTAACTTCCGGGAAAATACAAGCAGTCACGCATGAAGCTCCTAAAATTAAAATCAAATCAAATACAAAATCAAAACCTCCATTTCTTAAAATGTGATTGCTAGCTTATCATGCCTTTTAGCAACTATTCTGTTTCCCTATTATTCTTTAAAAAGTTCAAATAGCGGTAACTCAAAAGCGGTTTGTAATAACACCATCACCTTGGATTCCAAAAATTTGGTCAAAAGAAGACATATTTAAATCAATACCATGCTTCTTCCTAATAACTTTGATCAAGTCTTTCCAAATGGATTAAACAACTTTACATTCACGAAAGAAATGAATAATCGTTTCAGGAGATTTATTACAATAATCACAATCTGGTGAATTTTTACGTTTTATCCTAAACAAAAAATCATTAAATGCAATAGCATTATGGATCGAAATCGAGTATCAATAGAACACTTAAAAATTTTCGAATGAATTTCAAACTCAATTTTCAAACAAATCGTGTTTTTTGCATATACATAATGCTTGTCCATATACTAATCACTGTGTTAAATAACTAAGCTTAAATCGAAGTCCTTCATACAGAAAATCACAACTTTGTTATAAATTCCGGATCCGGATTTTTTGTTATACACGGTATCCTATGGCACTGTTATACTGTGCATAAATGTTTACTGCATGAAAACGGAAAATCCGATTCATCTCTAACTTCGGAATTAAGCATTTTCTTTAGTTCTAGATGATTAGTTTTGATTACTAGACAAAACAATTATTTCGAAATCTCTGAGCCAGCCTTTAATACGCTTACTGTCACATAAACACGGAAGATATAAAAAAAAAGCTCATAAAGACACGTTTGTTGCTATATGATTATCACAAACTCGCAACTCAAATTGTATAATTATACGATTAACTACATAATGTAAATTTATTGCCAACACAAATAAATACAAACTAACAAATTCATTATTTAATTCTCCAATTATGTGGATTTATCTCCCAAAGATTGATTTAGTGTCACTGTGGTGAGTTTCTGTGTGATTAGTGTTCTGTTTTGTTCCGGAAAGAACAAGTTTCTTACACAGGAATGAATGTCCAGTCAAGTCCCCTGAAGAACTTTACTGATCCAAAAGTGAAATATAAATGAAACAGTCTTACTTATTTGGCGAAGTGTAAATGAAAGAGAATCAGTCCAATTAATCGCAGTTTCAAAATGGAATATGAAAAAGTTGATGTACTGCCAACAAACTCTTACTTTTATATTTTACAAAACGCAGTAGATGGAAATGAAAATTGCTTACCAATCACTGGACCCAGTGAAGAATCTTGGCACTAGCTCGCCCTGGAATCGTCACAGTATGCAAGATGAAACGTTAGACCCAACAAAATAGCTGGCTAATATGCATAAAAAGAAATCATAATACCAAAATGTAGATTTCCCTTTTTGGCTATTTGTTTACAACTCCGTTAACTTTCAAAACCCCATTTCCATCCACTTTGGTTGTATAGCTATGAAATGAATCAAGAAACTCAACATCTTGTACAATTCCAAACTCCCATCTATTAATTCATTCCACCCAAAAGTCCCTAAATCAAAATTAACCCTTACTTCCTTTGCCAACTTTTTATATCATACTCGTAATGACACAGCTTTAATTCCCTTTAACTCATTAAATCATAATTCTAAACTGATTACCTGTAAGGTCACTTAAACATTCAATGACTTGTTCATCTCTTATAAAGAGCAAAATTACACATCCCAAATCATATTTCCTGTATACCACGTCAACGAGTACACACTAGATTCATTTCCAATTTACTGTAAATTTAAGAGGTGCGATAAATCGTCTGGCAGGCGACAATTAGGGCACGGTTATAGCAAAATTCGCGTAAGTCTCACATTTTGTTGTAAATTTCATCATGAGTGCCTCGAATGTTTTTTGTGTATCCTGATGATATTCTTCTACATTTCGTAAGAATAATTTCACATGAAAAGGTACGTTGTACTGCAGTTTTTGGCACTGTTCTCTGACACAAACGAACCAATTTTTCATAATAGAACGACGTACAAATTACTGACAAATGGGTACCCTTCTACTAGATGCATATGGGGTTGAATTAAGTTGTTGATTCGTAAGTACATTACACAGGCGTTATTTATTCCACTGGCAACTTTTCATATGGTATTTCTGTCTGTCAAAAATCTCCATATACAGAATGTCCCAAAAAGCATATAAACTCAGATTTCTAAAAAAATGCTTAAGCTGCGAAGTTTCTTTTCATGGAGGTCTTTTAAAATCCTCTTTTCTTATAAATTGGTGCAAATCCCATGACAAAATGCCAACGCAAGCCAATTGGCGGATTATTAATCCTATCTGTTCTTAACCCATTTAAATTGATTTACACAGTGTCGCATTTGCCCATATCCGCCGGTGGGAATAGCATTTCCAACACATTGAAGGTGCTGACTTGCGCATACCATTTCAATATTAACAAACAACATGCACATATATTTATACAGCCTTAATATTAAATGTGCAAATGGCATTAGAAATGATAAACACTCAATAATTAAGCCAACAGTGGATTATAAACAATATGATCAGCAAACAAATCAATATTTTTAATTTTGTAATTGAAAATGGATTTTCTCTACCTGTGCAGTTTGTTTTAATAACTTTTAGTAATATATTTGCATAAATATGAAAACTTGTAACTAGTAGGTAGCTGTGGTTTGAATAAACAAAATCAACATTTTTTACAAGAAAGAATTAAAATAGCTTAGTGACATAAAGCCCTTTTTGCATTTGGCGTAACCATGTTTGGACTGATATCTTTTTATCACAACCCACATGTGCAATGGCACAACCGATAGATTTTTCTTGACTCTTTACGCGTCTTTGTAAAGGTTTTATAAGTAACTCAATTGGAAACATTTCATCATTTTCATTCAACTAAAGGTTCGTTCATACCCTCACTGCACTGTTGGCAGGCCAGTGCCGATATTCGTCAACATGCAGCCAGCAACTCAACTTAAACCTGTTTTCAGCAGCTGCTGTTAAATAAATTTAACTCGTTGCAGTACCGCAATGCAGTAAACTGGACAGAGACCGTAATTCGAGCACTGCAACTTACCGCATCGCACTTGCAGTGTAGTAATGAACGAACCGTAAGAGGGCTCACAATTGTCCTTTATTGATTGTTGATTAATGTCACTACTTTAACAATTGACTTGAATCTTTTAAAGTTTCATAAACATTCTATAGCTTCGTAAAATCGTTTCAATTTACAGCATTACTTCCGACAAGGAACATTTCAACAGGCGGAACACTTTAGAATGAGTTATTGTCATCTTAAAGTAGTTATTGTTATATATTATTGAAATATTTGTAAGATACAGCATATGTATTAATGTTGTAGATATCACCTTCAGATTCTTGAGGTTATCATTTAATCAATGGACACGATTGAGCCACGAAACTACCTGATGTACCATAATCACAAACTGTGTAAATCCCATTGGAACGGGTGAAAACGATTACCTTAGTTTGCACTGATATACACGCCCATAATACCCATGTTGCGTCGCTTTTTGAGAAATTGAAGTTTATCTGTTTCCACAACTTTTGGGACACCCTGTAGTTCTGTGGTTCTCGTCAACATCGCCAAATATCTTGACCAGGACACAAAGCATCATGTCGTTCGCAGTCTCATTCTTTCTCGCTTAGACTATGGTAACGCCCTCCTTTATGGTTCCAAATCCAAGGATCTCGACCGTCTTCAATCACTCCAAAACAAAGCTGTGAAACTCATTTTTAATGCAGGAAGGCGTGATAGTCCATCCCCTCTTTTAAATAATCTCCACTGTATCTATACGTGAGCGTATAATATATAAGATCTGTCTGTATGTTTTCAAATGCCTACAGGGAAGTGCTCCGAAAATACCTTTCATTTCACATTTGCATATAACAATGTTACCGACTGTTACAGTCACAACACTATCATCCATGGATAAAACACAAAAATCGTATTGGGGACAAATCATTTATGTGTCTGCCCCTCACTATGGAACCAGGCCTCCAAAACATCAGGAGGCTTGTACAATATCTAGCTTCAACTATACCATCAGTTATTTATTATGCCATATTTGACAATTAATAATTTTGCAAATAATTTAAAACGGCGGGCCTTTTTGGAATTTTTAGGCAAATTAACTGTCAACGTGACCTAATGGTTTTATAAGGTCCTTCACCTGAGTTTGGGAAGGCACAGTGTGTTTACAAATGCTTGAACTACCAAATATTACACTTTTTTCACACTTAAATATGAGAGTAGTCATCATTTTTTTTTGAGATGCATACAACTATATATTGTTGTAAAGCTAAAAATGTAAGGAAGACAAATCTGCACTGTATGTGCATATACAGGGGGTGCACAAGTGTCATATAAGGGTGGCAAGTAGAATTTTTGATGTAAAAGTACAAAACTTTGTGGCAGCAAGTCGAATTTTGTTACCTTCAATTAACATCATAGCTTAAACTGTTTATTCATCAAAATGAATGCCACATAAATAACAACAAAATGAGATGTTATTTTATCTTTAATAAGCATGCAGGGTTACAAAGATATAACACCAAAAAAAATGCAAAAGCCCCGAATATCAAATCCCTAGACTTTAACCACTGCCTCATCCGTAGGCACCTCCCTCCAGGGCACCAACCCTCTTATGACCCCCGACACTCGGTGACTTAAAATTACGACAACTCAAAAAGGTAAGATAGCACAAAATTGAATCGGCTACAATATCAAAGCTAGATAAATTCCCTTTAAAATGAAATATAAATCACTGAATACCTAACTTGGTTCTTATGATACAATAAAAATGTTTAAAAATATTTGTGAAACAGGTACCGCACCCTCATTTTGGTATACCCCAACTCATGCGTAAAATGACCAGAACTAATGATCTAATTTTAATACGTTGGAACCCTGAAAACATCTGTATAGACACAAGAATGAGTACAAAGGCTTAAATCTTGAGTTATGTACAAAAATGTCAAACTGGCAGCCCATTTTTGAATTTTTATGCAATTAACTGTTAATTGACCTAATGCTATAACTAAGATCTACTTGTATTCCTAAACCAACCGAAAACATTTGTATAGGACACAAGAATGAGTCAATTACAGCCTTAAATCTTTAGTTATGTACAAACAAACGTAAAATGGCGGCCATTTTGAATTTAATGCTAATAGCACATTTCCTCTCAAATTCCAGCTTGTGTGACCAGAAATTGGAATTAGCATACAATTTTCCATCTAAAAACACTAACCCAATTGCTTTTACTCAAAAAATAGTAACCTTGTCATGTTGAAGGAAGCACTTTTTGAGAATGGAACCTCTAACCTACCCTGACGATCGCCGCAAAAAAGGGAGGTAGCGTTATTTTCGTTATTCTAGGGGAAAATTCCCACCCTAAAAAATAAAAGGCTAGAATCGACTCCGTGACTTTTGAAAATGGCCCAAAATGACATTAGGGGCGTTAAGGATCAGGATGAACTTTGTTGTAGTTCGTGGCTGTGATTGTATCCAAAATAGTACGTATTTCAGTGTGTTCAACGTAGCTTTTTTCTTACGGTGGTATAACTTTTGAGTGCATTTGTGCTTAAAATAAAATTAGTATTTTTTACGTGCCGAGTTACTGTAATGCAACAGAAAATTTATCTTTCATTCTAATTCGAGTTGTTCGTGAAGAACCCCACCCGTAAAATGAGCGCTGGATTTGAAATTTTGGTGACGTCATATAATGGGGTCACAGTCCCGTAAAATACCGGAAGTAATGCCACGTGCGTTTCTACTGTATAATTACATAAAAGATTACGTTATGTCTGTCCAAAGGGACTAGTGTAACTCTGCCCCACAGGTCTACCCACCACCATTTACTCTATAACTAATTCTACTGCCCAAAGTACGTTTTTACAAAGAAAAATATATTTTTTTTAATCAGACTTTTTCAAACCAACAAAAAAAGTCAAAAGAAGACTAAATTAATTGGGCATACTGCCATAATACGTACTAAAGTTTAATCACAGACAGGTGTTTCCGTTTTCCTTGAAATATTCCAACCACCGGTTAGCCATAAATAAATATTAGTTGCCCAAACACAAAGCTGCCATTCTAGTACAGTCTACTAAGTAGGCATTTCATTTGATTACTGGTTTAAATTTAAGTTCAATTTAAGAAAGAAGAATACAAAATAAAATCTGCGACTGATACGAACATTGGAACAACAACCATGTTGTCCCATCATCCATCGCAATGTCCTTGTACTTGGTTGTCATCTTGGCATTCTTGTCTTTTTCACGTTCGATTCATGCTCTGGATTCCGCTGGTAATAAGCGCCTAGTTATAAAAGTTTCGGCTGGTTAAAACTAGGTAAGGTAAATGTTTGTTCCGGAGCTATGCTATAAATGCGAAGTGTCCCATCTCTCTTTCCTTGGCGTTTGGGCTAGACTAGCCTAGATAAAATCTTGACGTGGGGATCGCTTGCTCCTTCCTCACAACGAATCTGTTTTACCTTCCCTTCCAGCATAAAGCCTGGGTGGCAGGAGATATAATTCTCCGGGCTATTTTTTCTCTCTATAGTTATTTTTTGCAACTGAAAAATCCTTAGGAAAAGAAAGAAAACAGCAGTGTTTGAAGATATGAATCGCCATTCAATTAAGTGTTGCAGTAAGTGTCCGTACGGAGAGTAATGACTGAAATATCCGATTTTGTCCTTATTAGGTTGCTTTCAGTCTTATTACTTGCAGGGTGTGTTAGGATACCTATACTTTTTACAGACATACAAAAATCAGATTTTGAGTATTTGTTTAATTTTTCTTATTTAGCAAATCACTGATAGTGCCTTTAATGTGTCAAAATAAGGAATAGTTTGTAGCATCTGCAATGCATATTTATCATGTTATGTGACAAAATAGGCCACAATGCGACATAATCTTTATGTTTAACCTTTATCTCGGTAATTTAACATAATAACCAAAACTATACTTTTTAGGAGTCCTCTTTCCTCAGGCAATAATTTGGATGCATTTAAAATATAATCAGAGCAAATTACAATGTTGACCTCTGTACAAATTGAGATTGACCTTTTTCACCATTTTAGTCCTTTTCACCATATAACTCCGAACTCATGTTTATGCCAATGGTCGTACATGGTACAGAGTATAGTACATCCTTATGACTAGACATGCAATATGAAAAATGGAGTAATTTAAAAGTTTGACCCATGTCTAACCTTATATTGGCCCCTATTGAAATACCACTAACCAACTTGCATTGATATACACTCTTCATATAATCCCAAAGGACCAGACAATATAATACGTGCACTCATTTCACCATTTGGTAATTAGAGGTAAAAATGTAACAATGATCTACGTGTCCTATGGGGCATTAACTACCATGTAATTTACATACTTATGTCAAATGCAGAGCAAATGTGCATTTTTGTTATTGGATATGAGCAGACAAACAATTGGAGACTAGTTTCGTCAAAATCGGAGCACTCTCAAAGAAATACCCCAGGATGACCTTGAACCTTTATGAACCTATAAAACTGAAGCTAATGACCGTAGATATGATAAACTATACGCTTTTTTAAAGAGACACTGGCACATTTGAAAAATAGTACGCCCTCAAGATTTTTCAAAATCGATATTTTTGCATGGTTGTAAAGCTATTATATACATTAACCCTCACCTGAGATAACTAAGACCAAATCAGTATCCTTATTGGTAAACAGAACGATTTTATAATTAAACGTCGCCGGCGACGCTTAATTCAGCAGACGACGAAAATGGCGTTTAACACAAGAACACGCACGCCGTATGCATGTTTCCAACGCTATGCACACTGTTTAATCGGTCTATAAGCTTTGTGGTTTTAATATCAGTGAGTACGAGTAAAAAATATTCATGTAATAAACACATTTGTTGATTACAGTTATGGAAAACTTAAAAGTTGGCCTACAAATTACCTGGATGTCTTTATCCTCATATCAATGTCCCTATCTGTTTTGGGGTATGTTATTTTTATGTGTAAAATATATCTCTGTTCTTCCAATGGCCTAGACTATCATTTGAGAGCAAATTGAAGAAATTTCATATTTGTGAGTGCCGCTTTAATCCTCATAACCAGATGAATTAGTTGGTGTAGGTTTCACAAAAGATTAGACCTGTTTTCTTTTGATCCCTGTACAAAACTTCCCCATTTTTTTTACATGTTCCCGATAGTTGATTTTTTAGACTTTTAACACATTAAAGTATGATAACACAATATTTTTCTGTTGCAATTTTTAGGTCATAAAGAATACACGTTACCCGCTACTTATACTTCTAGACGTTTGATCTCTCATCATTTCTAATTTTAACAACGTCAAAATTATTTCTTTTGCAATTATTTTGAGGTCAAACCGTTATTTTATCTAAATTTCTTGCACTAAGTAAACCTTTAATACAACACAATTTCAACTTAGCTCAAAGAATATAATAATGATAAGATGTATCGGTATGTTCAACTTAGCTCAAAGAATATAATAATGATAAGATGTATCGGCATGACCAGAAGGTATCGTTGATATGATTTTATATGAATTCTTCTTACAAGACTGACATTTTGTATGAAAAAAGTAGAAAATATCCAAAAAGTAATTACTTTAGCACACTAGATTCTTGGTCCTATGTAATATGGGACAAAGTAATAATAGCTCACTTTTTCGTTGACCGGATATCGGTCAAGACTAACAAGAGGTTAACCATTATCCGGAAAGGTGTTCTGTTAATTGAAGATACAAGAATAAGGTTAAGGCCAAGGTCATAGATGTTTCAATTTCCAAAGCCCTCTGATATAATTGCTTAACCTAATCAGTACAGCATTATTTTTAGACCATTGTTTTTACTATTATCACAAGCGGCTTGGGGCCGGCCAGGTAACCCTATACTTAACCGTGTAAATCGCAGTTTAGCCAACTCTGAAGTTTCCATTGCAATCTCTAAGTCGCAAAATATAGATTAAAGTTACACGTCAGAAGTGGGAATCGAACCCAGGACCTCTGGCTTATAAGACGAACGCCTATAGACGCACGCCACGAAACTCGAGCCGGCGAAAAATCGTTTTTTGTAATACTTAAATAAACACATTAACGGAAAAAAGCGCACACATCCCATAATCTTCTTGATTGATGAGGTTACCTGGTCGGCCCCTAGCCGCTTCTCTATTATCAGAAAAATAACATTGAAGGAACTCTTTTCGTTTACACAAATCGCATCCCTCACTCTAAAAACACCTATAGTAGATTCAACCCATCGTGTCACCAGAGGAAAAGTTTTGGGCAGCGTCAATTAGTTTAGAGAGGAGGCAGAAAAGGAAAATGTGTGGCCCGATTCACCCGTTTCATGAACGAACTAAGATAATCTGGCCTTTCATGTTGACATCATTTTTACACCGTGAGTGCAAATACTTTTGTGTTCCTTCTATCCAAAACACAGGCACTCAAAGGTCAGTAACATTCAACTCACCTGTTACATTGAATACCACTGAAGCAAATACGATTAGTCAGAATTTTCTGAGAGTTAATGAAGCTGTAAATGCACTTACGTTGATTTGAATGCTTTCATTAAGCACATAATCGATTTTTCTCTGCTATCGGGCTACATGTTTCAATAGATTTAGCCTGGAATTTTAATTTCAACCCACTGCCCATGCCCCTCATTCAATGCCCATACCTTCTGAAAAGTACTTGTGGTGACACGATGGGTTGAATCTACTATAGTCACATTATCGTGTAAAATATGATTTCACTAGATCCGCGTCAAATTTAACTAGATATTAGTTAAATGTGACAAGATTCTGGTCAAATTGAAGGAATTAATGTATATGTTAACAAAATCGAAATTATATTATGACTTTATTCCGGTGAAATGCATTGAAAGTATTTAATTGCGGTATCAGTCAATCAATTTTATTGATATTTGGCAAAGATATTTTTGACTAGTCTAAGAAAATCTAAGTCATATTTCACTTAATTATCTTGTCAATTTGACTAGATTATTTTAACTTAAGAGTGCTCCCATGCAAAATGCAACGACTCTGTGCTATTAAATGGCTAAGTAAAATGTAAATAAACGTGTTTCATTTTCCTAATGACACCCTGTAAACACCATGTGTATCTGTTCTGCTCAACCTTTCCTTCCTTTACAATAATGAACACCATAAACTTTATAATGACGAAGGTTTTTAGATTTTGACGGACACTACAGTACTTCTCTTTCTTTGATTTTCTATAGAACGATGGTATCATGACGAAAGAAGATTTACAAGGATATTTTGGATCAATTCCTTCGCAAGGTACCATAGCAAACACAATTAATCACAGTCAACATCATACCCACATTAGCAGATCACCATCATCATGCATACTCATGTTAACACTATCAACTAGATATACGCACAAAACCGTATTAACACTATCACACCGCTGTCCACATTACCAAATCATCATCGCAACATAACCCCAATACACATCATCCAATCGGTATACTCACGAAAATATTAACAACATCAACATACCCGCGCCGCAAAATCACGGTTCAATCTTCATGTAAGACTGCATGCATTAACCTAGCATGAACCCGTCTTCTAAGAGGATCAAAGGATTACAAGTATTGTACACCTTTATTCCGTAAAAGAGGTCTTTGTATCTTTAATCTAGTCTAACTCGTGAATATCTTACACCAAGAATACACAACCAAAATTACATTAAAACACTGTAGCGTGTACCCCAAGTTTTAAAACTAATAGTCACAAAACCAGCAAACCATAAATCATCAAAAAGAACGTCCCGATAACAAGCGACACACAACCACCCGTGAGTTGTATTCATCATCACTTTATTCATACAAACATAAACAAAGTATAAAAATAGACGCTTATAAGAGGCTAGCACTGCGCCCAGAGTGGAAGCACGCAAGACTCGGCCAAAAATCAACATAGACTAAGACGAAACAAATAAAAAACAAAAGATAATTAGAGCGTCTTATTATTGCACAATCATTTGCACGCACAGATTGTCTCTAAAAATAAATAATCTTATTTACACATTAAGAAGAGGTGGATTAATCCTGAAGGTTCATTTTTGGAATAAAATATGCAAAAGGAGGAACATAGCCAGCCTAGCTAAACTATCCCTGAATTGTTTGTATGGTGCTACAGCCTATTGCAGCACTTGAGAATTTCTTTAAGTCTTAAAAAATTATCAGGCTATATGTAGCCCCTTTGACAATATCAAAAGAAATTTGGCAGACCTTGTAACCAGAATAACCGACACAAACTTTGTTACGAGTGTTTCACCTACCTGAAAGGTGGGAGTAAGCGTTAACAATCTCTTAACTGCCTATAATACAACAGCAGAGAATTTAATTCAACCCTTAGAGTAATATTTCTTTAAAAATCTTTGTCCTGGAAATGGCCACGCACCCAAGTGTTATAAAAACAGTGGCTTGGCCGGTTTCGAAACGCCATCCTCCTTATTACTAGAACGGCGCTCATACCCAGTGAGCTAACAAGCGGGTTGGCGGTAGATTTTAACCTATAGGTATTAAGTCCGAGGTGTCCATCGCTATCCTAGCGGATAGCATCCGAACGGTGTATCTACATGTGAATATCGTATTATGTAGATATACCGTTCTTAGATCTCCAGGGAGACAAGGATTAACTTTATATGGCCGTTACTCTTTCTTTTAAAAAACTTGACGCAATGTTCCCGGAACCACCGTAGGTGGCGCAGCACACGACAAGGGCTTTGACGGAACACTCTCAATTATTTTCGTAGTAAAATACCACATAATGACCTAAAATGTCCCAGATATCTATGATGTAGCCAACATTTGAACATTGTATTGCATGGAACGCCTTAGAATGGTTTCAACAGGGTAGGAAACGCTGAAAAACATACGAAACAACATACATCTGAGCCAAAAAGTGAATTTTATGATTTTATTTAATAGACCCGTGACGTCACGAAGAACGTCATAGAGCACATCCCATGTTAGATCACATGTTTGGTCGCGCGTTCTTTCTTCGTCTTCGGAAGCATCTTCTTCGGAAGCATTCGGATGCTCGGAAACGTCACCCAAACAATCTTTTCTCTTCAAATTGATACAAAATTTGACCGATTTGGAGTAATTGTTTAGAATTTAAAATTTTTTGGCTTTTTTATTTTTTTTTAAAAAACAATTTAGTAGGTAAGGTTTAAGTATTATATTTTTTAACATTAAAAAAAATCCCGCGTGGCGCAGTCTGTTAAGTCCTGGACTCGTGATCATAAACTTTTCCCTGCGATGGTGGTTCGAACCCCACACAGGGCGCATTATTTTCCTTCCTCTTTCATCTTCCTATAATTAATAATTTTAGGCACTAATGGTATTCAAAATACTAAATAGATTTTTATTTTATTTTTTTCCTCGAAAAATACGTGTTATAGGACGGGTCGGACCGTATCAAATAAATACACTCGTACAAGACGAAAAGTATTGTGAATACCGTACCAAAGGGTGGTGAAAGCTGGCGATGCACTAAGCAAATATTATCATGATGATGTATGATGAAAAACATCAAAATCAGTAGGTGAGAGGATGCATTCCCCGTATGGGTAATGCATCCTCTCACCACCAGAATCCTTCATCAACAACAATCATTCTCCAAGCACGGGAACATAACACAAAATTATGTGCAACATCAAAACAGTACATGTACTAGTACATTGAAATCCCTTCAGCATGCCTTCAACAAACAACCCAAGGGCCCTTGGAAGTTATTTAGAATTTTCATTATTGATGAGATATCCATGCATTTAGGATTTGCACATGTCTATACCCATCATGCTCCCCCCCCCCCCCCCGGATGCGCCCCGGAGGATGCGCCACAACATCTATAAATGTACAGGTATAACACAGAGAAAACGTTGTTTAAAAGGTTTAAACAGTTGTTTAAAAGTTTAAACAAGATGTTTACCGGGTGAACTGAACAGTGTTGTTCAGTTCACCCGTTAAACAACTTGTTTAAACTTTTAAACAACTGTTTAAACTTTTGAACAGCGTTTTTCTCTGTGATAGCCCCCTTCATCTGGCCAGACGCAACACATGGCATCTATCTCTAGCCCGGGGGGGGGGGGCTACTGACATAGGAAAGAGGTACGGGTATGTGCGGCCCTTCAGATCACATTTTACACCTCTCCAGCAGTTCTTAAGGGTTCCAGTTGAAGCATAATTCAGTTCTTAAGGGTCCCCTTGGGAAAATGTTTGCCTCAGAAGCTACATTTTAGCCAAATTTCAGTTCCAAAACCTGCAAATTTCTCAAAATTTCAGTTCATAATGCCCTACTTTAAGAACTTTAGTCCCCAAGCCGTTCCCAAGCCCCCAAATTCGGGCCGCACATCCCTACCTGAAAACAAGTTGAGTAAGCCCCCCGGGATCTCTAGTTGCTCTGGGTGGCCTTTTTAGGTTGTCAATTTTTTTGATAGATTATCGATATGCCCACATAACCCAAGACATGTTTTTGCATCTTGCGTTATGTGGGCATAAGTAAATCATCACGTGTAACCTAATCAACAAAATCGATATTACCACACAACCGAATCAACATTATCGACATTCCCACATAACCAAATCAACATAACTAAATTTTGACAGCATTCATCTAATAAACACGATAGAATCTCTCATAAAGAAGAAAATTACAAGGTTTTAAAGTCGACTTAAAATGAACTATTATTTTATGTGCCGGCGTCATATCCTAGGCTTGTAACTGAAAGTAACAATTGATTTTGACTAACTTGTGTAGAATTGCATAGAATTGCAAGAAGGTGTTGTTCATTATTACTAAGTGAGAGAAATACACTGGATGTTATGCATCGATTCTTCGCTAAATGTAGTTGTCTGTCACCATTCTTTTCCGGTTACACGTCTTTTTTGGTAATAATTATATTCCTTCCTAACAGGTTCCAGCTTTGATGTAGTCGATGTATTGGATACTGGTGAAGAAATCAATAAGCGTTCTGTCGACAATGCTCCACAACATGACGTGAAATTTCGCGCATTTGACGAAGACTACCACGCTCGTTTGTACGAAAATCGGTTCCTTATGCGACCTGGATTGCGTGTGGAATATTGGGGAAAAGAAGGCAGGAAATCATCAAAGCCGCTTCAACATGGATGTTATTTTTTCGGCGAGTTGCTCTCACACAATAATAGTGTAGTTGCTATCAGCAAATGTTCAGGACTGGTAAGAGGACAATGCACATTTATGGTTTTATTGAATAGAGGAAAAGATATCAACATTACCTTAATCATAATTACAAAAACTCTACTGATCGAGCCCTTTTGTTTCAAGTATCCTCCTGCAAGTAATGTCCAATAAGTTTAATACATGGATTTTAACCCCTATTCTGTGACTCCTGTACTGCTTATTATTGTTACTTATTAGGTGAGGCTGTAGGTGATACGTATTTTATAAAGTGGAGGACACTGTATTAGTCGAAGGCGCAGCCCTTGCCTAATGAAGAGTCCGAGACTAGATTTAATATTAATCAGCACCAAACCGAATTTATCGTACCACCGAAAATTCAAGTAAAATACACGAACATAAAATTAGGTTTATTAATATTAAAGCTAAACGTCAGAAGTCAAATTCAGGGAATGAAACTTTTTCGTGAATAGATTATTGCACCGTGTTAAGAGAGTACAAAGTTGACGAATTTACAGCGACATAAAACATTGTAAATGAACGCCAATCAATTTGGCTTTCTTCCGATAATCAAACAGAAATTTAGCTTAATCTAGAGATTGCTAATATTATTTTCATACCTCTATGATGGAAATCTTGTCAAAATACCGTTGCATAATGTTGAAAATGGGTCCAAACTAGAGCCGTGATACGTTCATCCGGGCCAGTGAATCATGATTTTGTTGCTGTGAAACTTCTTGCGCATGCGTAGTTATTTTCCTAACCTGATACGGCGTCGAGATGCTCTCAGAGGGTATGATCAGGGATCCTAAATAAATCGAGATTAAGGCAATGGAGGCATGTCGTGTGCCTTACAGATCGCTAGCTGTACGTGGCGCTGTTGTTGAGAGATTTACGACCATGAACTGGACTACGTGTTAACCGCTACGTCATCCCTGATCATCTACGTCATACTGCATAAATTTGTGCCTTACAGAAATCTCAAATTCTTCTATGGGCATTTGTGTAAAGTTTCATTCACCTGGTTTAATACAGGAAATATCAGGTAAATAAACTAATTTGCTTGTCCAATCAAGACACCGTAAACTCCTTGATGGTATGATGAAGGATGTGACCTGGTAGTAATATGAATTCTTCAATCTCGTCCCCATATTTAAGCGGACAAGATAGCTCAATCAGGTAAGCGCTCGACTCCAGTGTATTGTGCTCATCCATGCGTATAGGCGTGCGTTCGAGCCCTGTGAGATTTAGCTATCTTGTAATTTCCCTGGACAAGAAATTAACCGCTTGGTTGTCCCGATTTACCCATGCAATATTTGGGAAGCTGGTCCCAGCTGCGATGGTTATGTATGTTTGCTGATAAGGGAAAGCGCTAATCCCGATCTGCTGCATCCCTTGAAATGATGCTAAATGGTTTATGGTATGGTTGGGCCACAGTGATCAGCGGCTATTTGTGAAAGCGCTTGGAGGCCAATAGCATAAGGCGCTATAAATCTCTGCTATTATTATTATTATTATTATATTTACAAATCCCAGTATATTGGTATTAAATGCATCTATTTGTTCTTGTGTCGTTCGCAGAGAGGAATATTCAGCCATGGGGATACGGACTTGACAATCCTCCCATTGTCGAGAAACCACAGTGATGTCTATAGAACCCGGTTCAGAAGAGATGCAACCAATCTTCACGTCATACATAAACGAGCAGCTTCCAGCGGGACAATTGACCCATTTTCACAATTTTGTTCAACGGCAGAAACAAAAGGTTACTTGCACTAAGTGGCTGGTATTCTGGAAAGGAGTCTAATTTTAAGATAACGTAATGATGATAATACAACACTAAATAGCAGTCAATCTCAGGGGCTTTAAGGTTTAGCCATTTGGCGACTGTACCTTAAAGGGCCACAGTGGAAAAAATATTCAGACATAATGAAATAGACCCTTACTGAAATCACTTCCACAAATTTAAAAATAATTTCGGTGTTTATATTTTGCAAAAAAAGGGAAAAGGAACTAATATTATTTTCCTGTAAGCTTCACTTCTCAACCAAGGATGCTGACATTACTGCCAGCATTTTTTCAAATTTGAACAGCATGCAGTCATCAGCTTACAGGCCATTACTATTGTATATGTGCTAATCCCGGCTAATTCACCTTTCACTTGTCAGATCAATATCTTAATACAAGCCTGAAGTACAATGTCTGAATCCCGGTCTGAATGCTTTTGAATACTAGATACACTGTAAATTCTGGCAGGGATGTCAACACATTGATTTTCCGTGGCAGGAATTGCCACCGACTGCCACTACCTCTTACTGTTTTTACTGTTTTCACGGAATGTAAATACCCAAATTGTTTTCATATTTGTGGAAGTGATTTCAGTAAGGGTCTATTTCATTATGTCTTTAAAACATATTGCCATTGTGGCCCTTTAAAGATATCTTCATGATCTCTAGCCTAATCTCAAAATGGAACAATGGAACTAAATGAAGTCTGGACAGCTCTTCATACCTTTGAGATATCGTTTCGGGGATGCGCGTGTAAAATGCTCTCTGAATTCAACAGCCCATAACTAGTTATGTACATAAGGGAATTGGATCATTCTTTTTTTAAAATGAAGTTTATTAATGACACCTTTACATCATTGCTTAATAAAGATGCTGCACTCGAAACTTTTTACAATATATGGGGCGTCTTTTGGAGCTTAATGGGTTTCCTTTTTCTGACTCACCCTGTATATTGTGTTTCTTTCTTTTTATTATTAAAACTACTCGTGTCTTTGTTTCTGTATATTATGTGTGGTTAATTAGTATATCAAATATGAAATTCAAGTTTATCTTCAAATAATTTGATTTGCTTATAGACTTGGTTGATCCAAACACAGGCTTGACCAAAACTGAAGAAATCCAAGCTGCTATGCAGGATCAGTCTACAGGGTCTAGTATTGACTCTAAATTTATGGAGCTTTTAATAGTGGCTGACAATGAAATGAGATCTCATCATAAAAGCGATTTAGATTCCTATGTGATGACAATATTAAATATTGTGAGTATACACTGTAATACACTGAAATTGGAATATTGAGTTGTATTGGTTTCTATAAGTTTTGATTGCACGACATGTGCTTATAGCTCGATATATTACTATCCATTATACACACAGGGGGCAATTTTACTTCTTCGAAAGCTATTAAGCCAAGTTTATTTAAAGAGAAGGATTATCTTCACAAGTTAAACTATTTCAAAATCCCTGAAATATATTGCGAGCCTTGTTGATTCCCAACACGCCTGAAGCAGTATTGTAAAGAGTGGAATAGAACTTGCTGGAACGTTGTAGAGTTTCTGTCCCCGTGCTATAGGGGATGAAATGCACAGGTTTATACTCCCCAAGGATTGTTTCTTAGCCGCCATATTTGATTTTTTAAAACTGAAATGCCATCTTATTTCTATAGTCGATTCGCGTGATACGTTCGTCCCCCTGGAGTTTTGGACCTATTCCAATAAGTCGGAGAGGGGCTCTACCGGAAAATGAAAGAATTCAAATGCACGTGCCACACCGGATTATCTTAGCGGACACTCCGGTCTTTTAACTCACTCACCTGCCACTCAATACAATTTCATTCATGTATGGACACGCACTATAATAGGGTAATTCAGGCATTAACATTGCTCACAATAACATGATTAACAGAAGTCCCTGCGCCTCATGGAATTTTTCACCTCCACAAGAATGGTACGGGGTCACATTTCAGATGAATCGAGTATAGATTAAGTGTATTTTTAAATCAAGGAACAATTTCCCTACTAGTAATTGTTCTACGATAATCTTTCATATAAGACATGTTAATTGCATGTCTTCAAATTAGTTATCTTTTTCTGATCATGTTTGTAACTGTTTATTCATCACACTTCATTGCCGCCATATTGGATTGTTTCAGCTGAATTTCAACCAAATCCCTAGTTTTACTCATTTTAAACAAAGGGATTTTTTTCTGAAATTTTCGAAGTTTCTTAGATTTTTTTATACAATTATATTTCATATAAGACATGTTAATTGCACGGCTTCGGCTTAATTATCTTTTATGTCGATATGAAAGCCGTCTATGTATACCAAAACCTTTGAATGTATTTCAGTATTCTTAAAAGAGGGGTTAGAGAAACTAGATTTTTGTTGAAATGTATCAGACTTCTCGGCTCTTCGTCAATTTTTCTTTGCAAAATCCAATCTCGCACCAACTTGATCCTTCAAAAAGTATTGGACATTGTGTTAGAAAGAGTGAATTACCTTTGTTCAGAAGGTTCCTGACACACGAACGTGTATCAAGTGCGTAAATCAGTGCAAAGAGTGTTTTGTCCTTAAATATTTATGAAAATGTTGATAATATTTATTTGAATTATCGCAATACTAAATGTAAGGAATACAATGAGAGTAGCAGACAATTCATGGAAGAAGGGGAAAATAAGTAAATTGCTCAAAATACAAAAGTAGTTTTCTTTCCTTTTTGTTCAGAAATTAGATTGTACAAAAAAATAAAAATATCCTTTGAATACTTCTCACATTTCAAGGTTTCTCGAAGATTTATTGATCCGACTCTGGGACAAAATATAAGACTGCATATTGTTCGCTATATCGTGCTGGAGAGCGATGAAGTTGGCACGGTAAGGTTGATATTTATAAGAGGGACAGGGACACTTCATGGCCAATCACAGCCCCCAACTCTCCCCCACCTTACCCTTAAAGGTGCAACGAGAGATTTCACATATCAGGTGTCCCTAAAAATCGAAAGTACTGATTTTTGCCGTAACGTAAAGCTTTCCATCAAAATATCCCCATCCGAAAGGATTAAGCTGAGAAATTTTTGGTACAACATTGTGAAATTTCTAATTTCGTATAGGAGCAAATACGAAATTCAGCCTACGTTTTACATTGAAATGTAAGCAAATCAAAATCACCTTTTTTCTCTTAAGACATTCTGTACCCCAATAAAAGGTAAGAAATCTATTGATTGTCTAATCCATATGAAATTACTATTGTGAAACAATATTTGGATGCATCAAAATCTCTCGTTGCACCTTTAAAAATTGTTAGTCTTAAAGTATAGTATGTGTGCCTAATCTGACGTGCAAATTCGATCATCTCTGCAAAACAAATCGTGATTTTGTACTTTCTGCCCGTACGGACAGAATCACAGCACAATGACCTAAAGGACTCTGTGATATACGACAAATTGCTCATATAACACCAAATGGAAAGACCGGAATTGAGTAAAATTTAGGGAATAAGCTTTTCTCAATAATATCTAATGAACCATATTTAACACAGAAAGAGCTAGCATCACGAAATGCACCTTTTACAAACATAAGAAAAGATAAGTTTTAATTAAATATTCTTGTAATCGGATTTACAACTTAAATACCACTTATTATGACATCGCCAAAAATGCATTTTACGGTAAATTGTTTGAACTGCTTGGGCTTGAAATAACAATGGTTAATGTTCATTTCTTCAGTATGAGTGACTCTTTGGTGAAATGTGACAAAATTTGCCTCGACATAATAGTTTGTATTTTGATCTTTACACCTCATAGATATTCATGAACAAAGTGTGCCAATGAATTGGCCGACTCCTATTACAAGAGCTATTTCCCTATGGAAAAAGTTCGGACTGTTATTTCCGTACAACCACATCCCCAGAATCACAATGAGGTGTAGTAATATACGCGGTTAATATCGGGAAAGGGGCACACAATTCCCCTCGGTACTGACTACGGAGCCATTGCCGCGAACCCTTGTGATAGCCCCGTAGCCAGTGACGTCAGGAAAATAGTGTGGCTTATTTGGTCCTCTTATTTTTTTTTCTTTCACAAGCCGACAGATAGATTTCCGCAAGAAGGGAGTTTTACTGTGTCGGCTAATGGTCCGCAATTACTGAATGATTTCTGTACATGGCAAGAGGTCTTAAACCCGATGGACGACACCGATACGGATCACTGGGACAACGCCATTCTTCTATCCAGGTAAACTGCGAATAATTCATTTGTGACTATTTAATTATGAGATCATAATGGTTGCATTCACTTCTAGAATCAATTGCGATCTGTATTCTGATCGGTAAAATTGATAAGAAAAGTAGCATTTGTTAAATGGTCGTATACACAAAAGGACACTGGCACATTTTCAATATATTGCGCCATCAACTTAAGTTTTGCATGTTTCTATTGTTTTGCACGAGTCAAACCTTCATTAAAACAGTGTCTTTGTGCGGAAATCAAGTAAGGTAATAATACCTGAAGTTACACAACTGAAACGCAAGAAAATACACATCAGAGTTGTGTAAAATTCCCTGTATACCCTTCAGACTGGTTCGTGACCTTATTTATGTTATCTTTGTCTAAATGTTGTCGATTCATCAGTTATGTAAATAACTTGGGCAAGGCACTTTACCTCGCTTGCCCCAAATCGTACCTGATTATGTGTGGTTTGCATTTACCACATGTTTCACAGGTTAATTGATATTAATCAAGGTGATCAAGGAGGTGTTTTTACACGTGTATCTTTCCCCAAAGATTGAGATAATTATATTGTAATTTGCAAATCTTACATATTTAAAAAAAAACCCTTATTCTCCTTAAAAGATACAACTTGTTCGATCCAGCTGCCGGAACTGACTCACTGCTTGGCAGAGCTTATGTCGGAGGAACTTGTAATAGGTTTTCGCAGTGCTCTGTCAATGAAGACGATGGACTAGGAACTGGACTTGTCATTGCACATGAAACTGGTCACACGTAAGCTCAGATACCGTATATCTAAATTATGCACATTAATGTAGTAAATAATAATATGTATTTTGTAGCAGGTACAAGTTTTGTATATTGTAAGACACATTGTATGTGTCTGAAGCTTTGTTTGCGCACTAAGTGATTGTAAAGCCATGGTTATTACCCATAGCCAAAACTTTAACTTCTTTAATTCAGACACCCAAATAAATCTCAGAGTCTCTTATGAAAACTGATTGTATATAATATTTTGCTGCCAATGCCCAATTAACATAGATGAGGTACGTAACAATACCTAGCTTATGCACTTTACTTCCAATCAATAGTACACATTTAACCTAATACGATTTTTTGAGAAAAGGCTTAACTACAAACAATAAAATAATAAAAAAATCCTTGTGGAATAACGTCGGGGAACTTGCAAAAAATATTCATTACTATACTGAAAAAGTAGCCACCCAGATGCAATCATTCAGTACAAATGTCATTTGATTATTGATTTTACATTTCTTTCTTACCATACAGTTTAAATTTAGATCATGACGCAAGCTATGGCTGTCCAGACCGAGTCAATATCATGTCAGGCACTAGATCAGCCGGCGCTGGCTCCTTTGAATGGTCTGAGTGTAGTAAGATCAACATCCTGACTTTTCTAGAGTAAGTTCACCCAAAATGCTAATGCCTTTCTTTGAAATATCATCTTGAATCGTTCCTGACGTTTAAATATGAATTGTAGAGAGCGCGTGTGATCCAGTGGAACGCGCTCTACTCATGATTATTAGACCGTTAAAGTCGTGAGTTCGAGCCCCGCTGTGGTCAAGGTGTTTGTGTCCTTGGCAAGATGTTTATTCTCAATGCCTTTTTGATCCAAGGAACATAATTTCTTAAAAACAGACATCAAAAGGAACTTGGATGTTAATACGTAGATTAGTTTTACTAAAGTTAGACAACTTGGATACCTTACGTAACTTTTTTTGATTTACAGAAGCCCTTTGAGCTCCTGCTTGAATGACGAACCCCTTTTGGAAGCCAATTCCAGTGAATGTTCTACCAGGAACTACCATAGACTACAACACACAATGCACATTAGCACATGGAAATGGTTATACATCTGTGTTAAATAAGGTAAAGGTACAACAACTTGTATCATCTACACCTATCATCTATACTTGAGAGGATATCAAAAGACCTGCGTTTTCGGTTATAGAGGTAAACACGGAGTGCATTGTTATACTCCTTAGAAAAGGTACTCTCTCTCTCTCTCTCTCTCTCTCTCTCTCTCTCTCTCCATCCCTGTTTCTCCCATCTATCTCTCTCTTATAATGAGTCCGAGTTGGAAATTACATTTTCTTTTGAAACAGTCTCCCCCACCCATAATACATATTAGATTGCGCCGCAGGCCTATAATTGTTTTAGGGGTAGCCTGTCATCCTACATTTTGACCTTTGTCTTTAAACTTTTGAATAAACCTCAATATCAAATTGCAGTTTATTCCGTTTGACTCCTTATTTTCTCCCGCCTCCAAGCCTGCTCTCTTTACGGGGTAATTTATAGTTTAAGATAGAAGGATATCCATTATTTAGAATAATTAAATATAATACATTGGGCCCAAAAAATTCTTATCTATTATTATTCGTGATCTACATTCTATGGTGTCATAGTTGTAAGTTTTTTCACCATGTCATAGGGATCTAAGCTATGAATATTCATATATGAGTATTTAAATTATATAGTAATTAGTTGCTAAAGACAGTTCGTCACCCATTATTTTTAGAAACATTTTATTATCTTAATTTCTTTTTAAAGTGACAGGAGGAGATTTTTTGAGGATACGATTTTCGCTCAAATTTGAAACAGTCCGCCCCTACCACCTACGGAGCTGAGAACGGTTCGAAGGTTTATTGGACAAACAAGTACAAAAAACCCACAAACCTTATTTTGAACATGCCTGCTATCGTAGTCGTCCCTATAGAAAACCATGCTTTGATTTTCTGTCGACAGAAAATACTAAATCATCATCTTATTACATAAAAACGGCGTATGTGGCTTACTCACTTCAGGTGTGATCTAATACATTGGTAAGCCTTCCAAATATGCACACAAAAAAACGGGTTCGAAAGAAATTGGGGCGCTTTATTCTGGAAATGTCATCATGTCTCTTTAAACACTTCTATTTTTTTCTTTCTCTAATTTCAAGTGCGAATGGCCCACATAGCAGAGGTTACCAGTTGGTGGTTAGAAACTACAAAATCCTCCAAAGTTGGTAATTACAAGTATACGCACAAATACACGAATTTATCCACATAAGGGGCCTAGCAAATGACTTGACAATATGAATTATAATACATTCTTGATTTGTTTAGTACGACAGTGTCATTAATGTCAATGTCAGTTTGTAAATTATATATTTTTGTTCACTAGCCTGTAGATTGTGGCGTTCTAGAATGCATGGATAGTCGTGGTCGCATAATATATGGAGGAGTACCTGTAATGGAAGGAACGCAGTGCGCAGACCGAAAGGTAACTCTTCAATTGTTCACTCTAATGGCTTGCAGCAAATGTGTCACTAATTAAAAGTTTAGGGCGGGAGTTTCCGTAACCTGACACATCTATCACACTTTTTTTCTTACACACTTATGAATTCGGAAACCTTAACGGAATAAGCATGTGCTTTATTCCGTGAAGGGTTTCCGAATTCAAAAGTGTGTCAGAAAAAAAAGTGTGATAGATGGGTCAGGTTACGGTAACTCCTGTTTTGGGCCTCACTTAGGTAGATGTAGTAAACTGTTTTCCGAATAAATCAATATACAGTTTTGCTGGTCGGGAACAGCCGGTAATCGCATCTGTAACTGAGCCACTCACTAAATACTTAATTGTCTTAAATCACTTGAGTCCGATGAATCTGTGTCGTGGCCTGAATCCTTAGTGGACACAAATGGAGAGTGGTTTAGCACAGAGTAAATCGTTTAAAACCCATCGGCAATTTGTATAGGGTTAACCGGACTATCCTAGCTTCACTGGTCTATCACCGGATTATCTAAGCTTTTGCAATATGCACTTCCAGTCCAATGACTCTCAGAAGCAGGTGACCTTTTCATAAATCCTATCTACGCTGTCGCTTTAAAACCTGATTTTAGAGAGAGATTCTCAAACTATCAGTGGACGGGGTTTGAATGAAGCATTATTCATGCTCCTCTTACTAGGTTTAAATACTCCGCTGACCAACTAACAGAAAATATATTTCCATAACACTTTTCTTTCATCTCTTTAAGGTGGGGTATACATCGGGATTGTGTTGAGAACGAAGGTTTGCCCGATCCAGTAGATGGTGCTTGGTCAGCATGGGATAGCGAGCCTGGGCCGTGCTCAAGAAGTTGTGGACGTGGTGTTCAAGAAAGAAGACGATACTGCAATAACCCTACGTACGATTTTCAGAATCATATTATTGCAGCATTTTAGCAAAATTCATTGTTATTTATTTATATTTATTTATTGGAACCTTAGTAAGTTATCTAATTCTTCTAATTAATGTTGTTACTTACTCAAGATGGACAGTCGTTGATTTTTAACATTTGTTTAAATAATGCATTGATTGTTTATTTTTACTGAGACATTAGAACATGAGTCTACGACAGTCCAATCAATCATGTGACCGATTTCAGATATCTAAAAAGGCGCAATTAAAGCACTGGCTTGGATGGCTTTCTGGAAGTTGCAGCAGTTATGGAGAAACCCATCCATACCTATAACCACCAAAGTCAGTCTGTTCAACACAACATGTGTCACAGCTCTTCTGGATGCGAGTCCTGGGTCATCAAAAAAGATATGGAAAGCAAATTAAATGCATTAGCCACATCTTGCTACCACATAATGCTGAACATCAAACAAACTGACCACGTAACCAATGTCACCATTTACACCATGACCAGCACAAAGCCTCTTATTGAGTGTGTAAGAACTCGTCAGCTTAAGTTTCTTGGGCATATACTCCGCATGCCAGATGACGAACCAGCTAAACTTTACGCTCTTTATACACCACCATATGGTAAAAACATACCAGGTCGGCAACGTACCTCATTTCTATTAATATAGTGAAAATATTTTGTAACCAGATGAAATTACAACCTTAGCCCAGGACCGCAGCAATTGGAGGAAGCTTGTAGTCGCCTGCTCCGCAGCCGGAGGAGGAGGATCCCTCATTTCAGATAATTAAAACTTCTAGGGCACCTGTTGAAGTGTCTGAAATCTACCATTATTAAGTTGTTGGTATTGTGATGTTCGAAACAGCTTCAAAGCAATGTAAGTGGATGACGATCGTAAACTAAAAAGAAACAAGGTCCTTATTAGGGCTACCATAGTAACGATCTCATTAAAATATATATTACTATATTCACGTTTGTTGCAGGCCCATGTTCGGTGGACGCGGATGTCCAGGAGACGCGATAGAATACACAGTTTGCAATTTCCAGGTTTGTATTAGAACATGACATATTTAAATTATTATTTTATTTGTTTATGTACATTGACAAAAAAAATGACACGCTGAATAAAAACGTTATATTTTGTACATTTACTTGATTGGCCTTGTAAAAGCATTCTAAACGGGGGTGCCCAGGCTATATAGGTTGTCTGGGTCATAGTTAGGTTAAGGTAAAAGTTTACATTGGGGAAATGTCAAAGTGAAAAATGTATAGACTTAAATCTGTTCATCCCCCTTTAATTCAAAATGACCAGTTTTGATGAAATTGGAGCACTTTGAAAAATTTGAACCTGTTTGGCCTTAAACTCATTGTCCACTTAAAGAGCAAATGATAAATTGTAGTTCATCCAGACAAATGTTTGGCATTTCGTTGCATACTAAGAGGGCAAAATGTAATAAGGGTCTATGGGGGTAACCAAAACTTATCCAGAGGTAGGTGTCACCCAAAGAGTTAAATGCATTTTCTGTTTCAGTATGACCAGAGCAACAACTTGACACAAGTTTCAACAACATCTGAGCAAAGGATAATCTTACCCAAGGATGACCTTAAACTTTATTAGCCCTGTAGCCCTGTAACTAAAGACAAACTATCGTTTTTAAATCCTTATAATAAGATAAATACATTGGTGTATATTTAAACACAATTTGACTTTATCTCAAATTTACCCCTGTACTAATTTTACCCCCTTATTTTACAATGTTCCCCACATTTCCCAGAGGTTGGGACCCAAATATTCTCATTCACCACCTTTCAAACTATAGAAAAGCACCCAAACCTCCTTCCCCAAACTTCGAGAATATGATCTTCATGTATAACCCTACTACAAAGGGTGCTACCAAAACGGTAAGATATCAAAACAGCTTGTAACACACATACAAGGATACATGAAAACTAAACAATACAGTTTGAACATAGTTGAAGTGAAAATAAACTCGTGAAAATAAACCAAAAATCGCTGTATTGACAATTTACAGCCCTGTGATCAATCACAAGACGATTTTCGGGATGAGCAATGCGCTGCAACTAACGACGAGCCCTTCAATGGACAGTTGTACAACTGGGTTGCCTACACAACACAACAAACTGGTACGTAAAAATGTCGATTGAAAACACTTGAAACACTTCGAAAACACTTGAAACACATGTCTCAGCTTACTCCTAAATAGAGGATTACTATTATATACTTAAGCTAAATCGTTTCATCTCCCCGAGCAACCTTGTAGGTAATTTGTCGAAACTTAATTTATTTTTATGGTATTAATTTTCTCTAAGTCAACTTTGCATTTGTTGGAGTTTCAAGAGGTATCGTTTAAGAAGAAGCATTTCAAATATTTTAACAATACTAAAATACATTTTTGAAAACATCGTATAACTGCCCTAGATGTTACATGTAAGATAATATACCTACTTGGGGGTGTATTAATCAAACAGATTCTGAAAATTACACTGTCGACAGTTCTTACATAATCCTTCCATCTTTTTTTTATTTATTTATTTATTTATTTATTCATTTATTTATTTATTACTACACCTGTGCTGATAGGGCTACGTATCCAGCTCTTCTCTGTCGGCGAACAGAAGGCTACACTAGGCACTAACTTTTTGCCAATGATATTGATCCCTTCAAAATGATTTCAGAAAGGAATATGGTAAAAGATGCATAATAGGTCATATATACATTAGAAGGAAACTCTAATTATCGACCGCTAATTAATTATGCACCATCAATAAAAATTGCGACAAAAACCTGCAAAGTTGCTCTGCCACAATTGTTCAGTATGGCAATTGATACCTTTCATGCTAGCCAGATAGTTCTTGGGGGGAAAAAATGAAACTAATTTTGTATGTATTTCTTAAATGCCGATAATTAAGCAAAATCACGTCAAATCAAGGAAAAAATGTATGTCATCCTGAAGACCAAGTTCATTTCAAAATCTTAAAATGATTTGAATCTCAAAAGGTTATCTCACTAAAATACGAAATGACAACCGAATTCTTTGCATATGCACTTTTGAGCGTTTATGCTCTGTTGCAATATAGCTTACGCCAAATTTTCTAATCACTCAGGAATCAGCTTGAAATGCTAGATCTTGGTAACAACGTATATGTCATAGCATGATCTTAGTCATTTATGGCTTCAGTGATGCAGTTTTATTGAATGATAAGTGGATGTTCCTACTTCCATGAGCTGCTGTGCATTTCTATTTTCTTTTAGGAATTGCTATTAACGAATAATTCAACAGACGTTTATCTTGAATTACATAATTTAATGTGGTTATTTGTTTTATTAGCATGATAGTGATAATCAAATATTTTTTGTGCAGTTTACATGACTGTTGAAGAAATATAGGATATTAATTATAATTAATGTTCAAAATATAGGCGACGCGTTATGTGACCACAAATGCCTTGCTGTTGGATACTTCTGGGCTAGCCGAGCACCGTTTAAATTTATTGATGGAACACAGTGTTGGGATGATGAAGACACCGATGCAAACATAATCAAGTTATGTGTTGCTGGAACTTGCACGGTACGTGATATAACAATATTTTCCTCCATTCTGACATCTCCACTACTTTTCTATTCTAGAAGACAGCATTGTGAAATTATTTTCAATATTTTGAAAATAATTTCGCCCTTCTGTCTTTTACAATTTCTTTCACTGTGAAGTATAAAAAATGTAATTTGTCAGGAAAAACTTAGAAGAGGTGTAGAATATCTGATTAACTGATAATTAATTTGAAATTAATTGTGCTTTCAGGAGTTTGGATGTGACGGTAACATGCATTCAAATCTTGTTTATGATTCTTGTGGTGTTTGTGGTGGTGATGGTTCTTCATGCGAAAAGATACAGGATAGTTTTACTGGTGGAAGCAGTACTGGTATGGATGACTTTTTATTATGTGATCAATTCCCAAACTTATATATTCATATAAGTCATATATATTCGCAGTACAGCTTACAACTACCTAAGTTGGCTGACCTGCCAGATATTTAGAGGCACTATCAGAGATTTGCTGAATCATAAAATTAAAAAAAAAATAATCAACAATTAGATTTTATCATGTCTGTAACACGTACAAGTATCCAAACTTTATCCAAAATCCAAATGCTAAGACCAGAAGCAGCATAATGAGGACAAAATCGGATATTTTAGTCATTACTGTCCGTACGGATATTTACTACAACAGGTAAGTGAATGGAGATTCGTATCATTGAACACTGTCATTTTCTTCGGTGAGTTCTTCAGTTGGAACTTATGGGAGTTCTACAGATAAGCCTTCACTTTTAAGCTATTCCTGCAAGTTTCAAATATTTTGACTCTTGCGGGTGAATCACTGATAATGTCTTTAAAGTTCTAAGGCGGAATGTAAAACAAACGCATATGTAACATTGGTGCCTTGATTGGAAATTAAGTTTCCCTCATTAGAACATCACAAGGTTTATAAATTGATTGAAAATGTATTTTCCTTTGTAAAGGTTTTGTTACATTTTTGACGCTACCGATTGGATCGACATATGTGCGCATAACAAACACCAATATCCGATACACATATATGAGTAAGTACCAATATCAGTGTCTGAAACTTGAACTAAAGAATATAATAATATTTGGATAATTATTTTGTTAACTTTCTCTTTTCTACAAAAGTAAATCATTTTCCCGGTCCATTTGTTCTCAGGTGTCACATTAAATGGAAATCGCGTTTTGAGTGGTGATGGTTCAACGGTCCCAGCCAACGGCCGATACAGTGCAGGGAGTATGATTATACGCTATGAACGAGACTCAGTCCAAGAAATGATTACCCTTTACGGACCCACAACCAATGTTATTGAAATAGAAGCCTTCCTTTTACTAGACCCTACTGTGACTTACATTGGTAATGTTAACGTGAGACCGATGATTCGATATGAGTACTTTGCACCGATATCGCAAACTCCAATGGCTAGGTAATTGCAATGTCTTATACGGAAATATTATCTACAGAAGTACATTTAGAACATAATTTGGTCATTTGAATACATTTGAAATATCTGATATAAATGTGCAACTGATGATGTAAAGCCAACAATATCACCAAGGAAATAGTTATTTTACTTTTGCTATTTTTAAATAGTCTAGAAACGATCCCACTGCCCAGACATTTTGGACATTTTGGGCAGGGCCTCAATTATATTTCACTCCTTCATATTAAGTAATCTTTAAGTTAAGTAACTATATTATCAGAGCGTCCTGCACTTTTAACGAGCTTTGCTCTATAGCAGGCGTCCTACCATCTAAAATGTAAACAATGATTTGATGGTGATACATGACTGAACTGAACATTTTGGACATCAAAGAACATATTTTTTCTCTGAAAAGCATGTGGATTTCGTGGGACATTGTTCTAAAAATATTTAAATCATCCACAATCGCCCTCAATCAATACAAATCGAAGCAGACTTCGAAGAACCATTTAAAACACACACTGGGCTATTCTCACCAACTCACAGATGGGCGCACACTATACATTTCGCAGTGGTGTAGAGCAGGATTTTATTACTACTTCTTTAGTGGACAACCCAAAATGACCCATGAAACTTCGTCCATGATGTTTTATTATTATTATTATTATTATTATTATTATTATTATTACAATTAGAGCATAGACAGATTCAAAGGTCAATTATTAATGAACGAAAAAGGTAATATTGATTATAAAGATGTAAGTTAACGAAAAGATAACAGTTGTTCTAAGGACGTGGATACTTCACTGGTACAAAAGTTTTTCTCAGACTTAATAAGTTTTGGACAGCAGCACCAGTAACATTCTCACTTCCTTGGATATCCTGACTTTTAAAGGTGGGAAGTGTCAGAATACTCCGAATGTGATGCTACTTGCGGTGGAGGGTCACAAACAAGAGTTGTTACATGTGTGCGGGATGTTGGAGGTACGGCTCAGTCAGTAGATATCTCTGAATGTTCGCAAATGCCCATGCCGATGACTTCACAAAGTTGCAACAATATAGCTTGCCCGGACGCGTTTCAAACGGAATGGCAAAGTACTGAATGGTTTTCTGTAAGTATCAGTTGGTTATTTAAAATTTTCGAAGATATGAGAAATAGACAATGAAGTACAATTGGATATAAACATGCTAGACTAATTTCCGATATGACGCATTTCATCATGATGTTTGAGGAGAAAGACAAGCTGTAACAAGGAAATAGGCCTGAAGGAAATATAGGTCTGTAAAAATTGCATTATATTGATGGTTCAGTTTACATCAATTATGTACATCTTTACTTCGTTTGCTATTCAAATAATTAATAAAGTTCTTGAAAAAATATATTTGTTTGTATTTTGTTTTAATTATTATCATTTTATAGGACATCGCTCATACACATATCAAACGTATAATCGAAAGCTTTTTCCGAGCTGCCGAATATAATGAGATGATTTTCAAATGGACAAGTCTCAGAAATGTATGGCTCCTCCAGTCCATTGGAAAACATGTAATAATGCCATCGGCAGATGGCCACGTGCAAAATTTGTCAGGTTGTAAACTCCCGTTGAATTTTGATCTAATACTTCAGGTGCACTAAAATAGGGTACTAATTATACTAAATGTTATATTGTTTCCTAAAGTGCTCAAGTACATGTGGTGATGGAACGCAGACTCGAATAGCAATGTGTGTCAGAACAGACACTGGTGACCTTGTAGACGATAGCAACTGCGACACTGACACTAAACCATCTTTAGTGAGAGCATGTAACGAAGGCACCTGTCCTTCACAAGGTGGGTTCGATCAACATATTTCATTATTCGCCATCGAAATGTTACATGTAATCCGATTATTACTAAATCAACTGAATCGCGCTTTGCAGTCCTGATCAAAATGATCGCAGTGCTAAGTGTATGGCATACAACAGAAAGGTACGTGATCCAGTTACCTAGGCACTTTGCTGGCGTATAAGCTTTTAGATAAACAAGTAAATTCTAAACAAAATGGCGAGCCAATGGATTTACATAGTAGTTCACTCTGAACCTTTGCTGTTAATGATAAATTTTGTGGAAGTGACCATCACAGATTGAAATATTTAGCAGATGTAAGCCGATTAAGTTTTTCGTATTTGACATTTCCTTGATAAAACATACTTGTGTAAGTTACCATCAAAGCAAGTCCTGTAACGCTAATTTTAAGTGGATTAAAAGCGACTTTATATCTTGACAAAGGGAGAAAAGTGTGTAAATTATTAAATAAGTATGAACCACTAAATGGTACCATTTTTTAAAATAAAATGTAACAATGAACATTTCGAATTTTAGCAATGCATGTAATTATTTTAATCCTCATAGCTGTATTGTTATTACAATTTAATTTTAATGTACCTTTACTCATATAGTTCCCATCCTTTGCGACGGACTCGAGACGGCTGAAACCGGCATGATTACTCGACTTGGGCCAACGCCTAATGGCAAAACATGCAGGCAGATGATAGTGGCACCCACGGGAAAATACATCAATGTCCGATTTAATTTGATTAATGTAGACTGCGCACCGTCAGGTATACTTCGAAATAACTTACTGAAAAAAATACTTTTCTTGGCTATATACATTGTGGTATGTGCATGCATCGCACATGCGTTGGTAGAGAACGCAAACAGCAATATCTTCTAGTTTTAGTTTTCGTCCCATTCAGAAGCGAGTCCATTCGGAAGCGAGTCGGTTATTACAATTAAAATATTGATGTGGTGTGTGTACTGTAGGTGTTTTGTTGTAGGCTTTAAGTAGTTGGTTTGTGTGCTTTGCGAGCCGCTAAGTCTCATGGGTAAGGCGTATTTTTCGCATTTTTATTCGCAATTGTATTTTCCGTATGACATGGCTACAAGGGACAAACTAATGTCCCGCCAGGTTTGGGTTTTGTTTGGTTGGTTGTTGGTTACAGGGTGTGGTGTGGTGTATTCGTGGCAAATAAATACCTAGTTTGGGCTTTCCTGAAAATTTTGGACTAATTGAAGTCACTCAAGTCGCCCCATTCCCAACTAAACTACACAGGACACATGCCATCATCTTATCATTTTTAAGCATTAAAAGTGAAAGATGAAAAAGTTATGAGGTCGCGTCTAAATATCACGGAACTTTTGTGCGCAGTGTAGATACCGTTTCAATCCAACATGAATGACACTATGACTGGATTCGAAACTAGAAAATTGATTTATTGGTAGAACCTACACTAATTTCGAAATTAAAAACAAATACTCTACAAGTGTAAAATATATGCATAAAATTAACAGGTCTGAACATTTCCGAACAATGGACTGCATTGAACAGTCAAGCAATGCATACATTCCATAGTAGTCCTTAGTGTTTATAATAGATTGTTAAAAGATAGTTGACATACCTATACCGCATTTTACACTGCCTATAAATTGGTATAGACCTAAGCGGCAGTTTTGTTTCTTAAGATTTGTGTATGTTATTTATCTTAGGTGAAGCTTTCACCTTACGTCTTGACATTTATGGCACTGTATATCGCTACTGTGGCTACTATCCGAATCCCAGTGAAATTCAAGTCCAGAGTAATCTATTATGGATTGAATACAAGGCTACCAAGGAAGGTCATGGGTACGACGCCACGTACACATTTACGGATTCCGGCGAAATTCCTCCAGGTATATCATTACATTGAAAAGACAGATATATATTAATAAACCCTAAAACTCGTGAGTAAAAGTGAACCACTTTTCTTAGACCGTTTTAGGCAAATTTGAGTAACTTTTCACATGGTTGGATACATGTAAAAGTTTACTATTTTTGCTGTTGTTCTACCGACTATTGAACTGACAGGTGTACCAGACATTCACAACCAATTACTTCATGGGAGTACCTGTGAAGTAGCTGTTAAGTAGCCATGGAGTACCCACCCGCATGGGTACCACATCGCCGGCCGCAAAAGTGGGGGTAATCATCTACCTAGGTACACACGCCGTAGCCTAACCCCTATTCCCCACCCCCATGCAGGATTACCTGCATGGGTACTCCCATGCAAATGAGCTTTGAGCTCTGTATGATTATTTCAGTAATTTTATCCATTATTTAACATTTGGTCACATATGTTATATGTTTTTACACATAATGTCATATATGGGGGTTTTTGGTGATGCTCAACTCAAATATAGATGTTACTAAGCTTGAAAATGATCAGAAAGTCGTAAATAACTATGGAATGTTTGGCGCCCTCTATGGTCCAAAGTGCTGCCTACTAGGCAGCGGGTAGGGGAGTACCTGTGAAGGTACTCCCCAGGAGTAGCTGCAGTGGTACTCCACTGCTGGTGGCTTACATGGGTACCTGTCAGTCACCTAGCAGGCAACTGCAGAGTACACTATAGGATGGGTACTGCAAAGTAAACATAGCTGCTATCCACCCAGTGGATTGTGTACTTTGCAAGTACTTAGTTCTAGGTACTGCATCAATAGTGCATCAATGGGGTACCCTTGGAGTAGAGCTAAGAGTACACATGGAGTAGCCTAAGCTCTGGGTTACACTGTGAGTAGGAATCTTGCTGTGTTAACATATCATCCGTGTGAATCCGCAGTCATGCAATAAAATTAAGTTTCAAAATAAAAAAATCGGAAGTTACACATACGGAAGTTATATACACATTCTAAACATCCATAAAAGAAATGTGTCCTCCCGGCCATGACGTACGGCTCTGAAACTTGGGCTATGACTCAGAAAATGGAGCAGAAGTTGAAGATGGCTCAGCACGGCATGGAAAGGAGCATGCTTGGAATCACTAAAAGAGAGCGAAAAACAACTGAGTGGATCAGAAGCATGACACAGGTCACCGACATCCAGACTGTGAAACAAAAGAAGTGGGTCTGGGCTGGTCACCAAGCTAGAACATGAAATGGACGGTGGATAAAGCTGGTTACCGAATGGATACCAATAAATGGCACTAGGCCCAGGAAGACAGAAAGTTAGGTGGAGAGATGAAATTACAACATTTCTGGTTGTGACCTGGATGAAAAAGACATGGGATAGATCAGAGTGACGTCACATTGGAGAGGCCTTCGCCCTGCAATGGGTCGATGATGGCTTTGGAGGAGGAGGAGGAGGAGTAAAAAGAAGAAGTTTGTAGTGTGGGTTTATTTTTAGTATGGGTTCCTATCACTCTTTAGGGACACCTATTTAACGTAGAATCTTGTGTATGCTGCAATCCACTGTATTCTACATGTAGCCATGAGTTGCAGTTCCACGTTGCATGAACACTGTTGATTGGCATTTGTGTACTCAACTCCTTATCTACGCACTTGCCAATATAGATGCGTCCATTCACTAAGGTATGTCCTTCAGAAACTGATGGGTGGCACTACTAACGGCACTTTTGGTCTCATTACGAATTTACTTTTGCAAGCTCTGACTTCATCTTTGGAAACAAGCAGAAGTCACATGGAGCCCAATATGGATTGAATGGTGGAACAAAATGCCCTTGGAGGTGACAAAGACCTGCACAATGCAGAAATGTGAACAGGGTATTGTCATTGTGTAAGAAGATCCGAATCAATCCACCCGTTGGAGGTTTGCAGCAAAATACTACCGCATTATACCCTATCTATCTATCTAACGGCCGCAGCCGAGATGCTGTTCACCATGTAGCGCCAAATGTCACTGTCATTAAGTTGGGGATGTCAGATGGATCCTGCTGGATGTCTCGATCAATCACATCAATGTAGCTAAAGGGGCGACGACCCCTGTTTTGGCACGTTAACTTCCAACATGTGACGTCTGAGACTACTTGATCAATCGCACGATGACAGTGACCGGCAAATCGTGCACGGCGTTGGGCAACAGAAGATGAAATTGGAGGAATATCTCCATATATCTGTGCTTTGGTCATGTGCTCATGCCAGGATATGTTTTGTACTCGCATAAGAATCCTGGTGTAGGTGCCATCCAGTCTATCCTGTAGATCTTTCTTCATGGTCCAGGTCTCAGATCCATATAACAGGATACTCTCTACACAGGCTCTAAAGAATTTCAGCTTGGTTGAATTGGAGATACCAGATTGCCATAAGTGGTGTTGTTTATTGCAAGTATTCCAAGCTTATCCTTTGCGTGATAGGAAGTCTTTCTTGCTGTCGGCAACATAGAACCCTAAGGTACTTGAAGTCCTTGACCTCTTTGAGTTGCGTACCATCTGTAGTGCAGATAGGTTGATGATCATCTTCCTCATTGACGGTCATATATTCCGTCTGCAGCATTCTCAAGTGCTGTTAGTAGGAGTGGGCTATAGAAGGTGACATTTTCAGAACATGGTTATCACACCTTATTTTGATGAAGTTATGTGTACTGATACCATTTTTGAAAAAAAAATCCGGAAAAAATGCGAAATCCAGGGTGCCCCAGCCAAAATCGTACAAAATTCAAGATCGCCGCCAGGAGGACAAAAAATTGATGTTTTTAACATTTTTTGGACTTAATAAATTTTTTGGACATTATCTTGGTGCATGTTTTAATGTTTATGAGGTCAAGGAATCCATTTTTGAAAGTTTAAAAAAAATGGACCAACCGTTTTTGTAAAATTGACCATTTTAGGCCAATTTTTGGTTTGAGGGCGCTTCGCTTTTTTCTCACAAATGCGTCAACGTATTTTTAATGTAATGTTCAAAATATAAAGGCGACTACAGTTGCAAGCTACCCATGAAATTTGAGCTTTAAGGTGTTGGCATTATGATTTGGTTTCTAAGGAGTACGCGCAAGCCGACTTTAATAAACTCTGAGATGAGCAAGCGTGCATTCGTTTGCGATTTTAGCGTCGCAAAAATTCATGAGCGATTTCCCCCTCTGCGTTTTACGCGAATTTGTAAAGCGTTCGTAAAATCGCGTAAAACTCTGATGTTGCTATGGTCGGGGACAGAATAAGGCGACCAATTGCGCGTCTGACGTTATTTGACGGTGCAGAACAAATGTCGGCCGTGAAGAAAAATCTGTGAACATTTAAAGCTTATTGAAACAGAAAGTTTACTTGAGTGAATTATTGCGCCCGTGCGTCGAATATTCGACTCAAATAGGTTATGTTTTGTCATTTTAAATCATATTTTGTTCGAACATGCCCCGCCCATACTACACATTCAAACCAATCACAGTCCGCGCCGCGCTGATTGACAAACCTTGACATACGCGCAATTAGTCGGCTAATTCTGTCCCTGACTTTAGGACTTGTCTAAGAACTCGCCTGATTAATTACGCGTCTCACCTTTCACGCACCCATTTTTTGTTTTGCTGCGTGACATATAGGCGTAAAATAACGCGAGACGCAGCGTCTCTAGTGAAGACGGAAATTTTCAGGAAAACTAATATGGTGACACCATTTTCCTATTTCGGTATTTTCAAGTATGTAACTTAGACCTAAACATATGTGAAAATCAGAAAAACGTTCGGCCCCTTTGTTATCTTTTGGGGCACTTTAGTATCGGTGCATCACATTTTCCCATAGAGTTGCGTGGTAAATAATGTAAAATTTTGAGCAAAAACGCACTTTTTGAAAGTCTTTTTTCTCAAAAACGAATATGGTAAGCCATATTTTTTATTTCAGATTTGTTATCAGCACAAATGAATGTACTATATATCAAATTTTAAAGAAATTCTTCGGCCCATTTAAATCATGATGCCAACACCTTAAATTGCAAACGGTTTGGCTGTGGTGCTCATTTGAATCTCAAATATTGCATTCTCATTGAAATGTACATGGTACAAAAGTGCGTTGACCCCTGTACATTTCAATAGACCTGCTCCATGCAATATTCAAAATAGTGCTACGGCCAAAATACTTGATCTATTGAGTTCAAATTTTCATAGCAGGTAGTACCTGTAGTTATCTTCACAACTGCATACTCGAATGAAATGACAAAGCATTTGCAAGAAATCTGAAAAGCGCCCTCGCATCTCAATTTGGGACAAAATGGTAGATTTTAAGAAAACGACATGTCTAAATTTCACGAAACTTGTACAAATGAATTCCTTGTCCTCAAAAATATAAGGAAACATAACACTTTTGTGCATAGAGATTACAGAAGTACTCAAAAATGTTAAAAACCATAATTTTATGTTGAGTTGTCGGCCATCTTGGATTTTTTACGTTTTTGGCCAAGGCACCCTGGATTTCGCAATTTTTTTTCATTTTTTTCTACAAATGGTAACAGTGGGTATAAAGTAATCAAACTAAGGTGTGATGAGCATGTTCTGAAAATGTGACCCAATTTTAACCCTCTATAGCCCACTCCTACTGTTAGCAGATCTTGTGCACCACATATCAGATCGGCTGTTAGAGCTAGATCATCAGCGTAGTCAAGGTCTGTGAGATACTGACTTTGGTGACGTCTAGAATGCTTGGGTTTGATGGTCAGTCCTTTGTCGTTCATGGTGTCAAGACTCTGAGGAAGTAATCAACCACGATTACAAAGAGATAGGGAGCAAGAGTATCTCCTTGGAGGATTCCAGTGGATGTTAAGAGCTCCTTTGTGGGCCCATCCATGGTCTGCACAAAGCTAGATGGGTTGTCATACATGATGGCAATTGCCTTGACAGTCTTATCTGGGACACCATAGTTGGCGAGAATATGCAGCATTACACTCCTGTTTACACTGTCAAAGGCCTTGGAGAAGTCTACAAACACGATTGAAGCTTTTCTCTTTGAAATTCTCAACTCTTCTATGATCCTTCTGAGGTAGTGTTGATCTTCATTTGCGAAAACCATTCTGGTTCCGTCTGAGAATTGGATCTATGTGAGGAGTGATTCTGTTGAGCAGCATTGAGTTGTAGATCTTAGAGGCCAGTGGTGACAGTGTGATTCCTCTGTAGTTTGGGGAATGTTGGAGGTCGCCTTTCTTTGGTAGAGGAATGGTGAACGATGTTGAAAAGGCAGCTGGTTTGTTTCCCATGTAGGTGTTGTTACAAAATTCTAACAGTTGATCATGGAATAGTGGATTCTTCCAGATTAGTGCAGGAATGTTGTCGGGACCAGGCGTCTTGGTGTTGTTCAGTTTCTTCAGGCAGATCTTAAGCTCCTCTATAGTGAAAGGTCCAGTCTGGATGGGAAGGGTGTCTGCTATCTTGTGATTGAAGAAAGGTTCATCATGGTTACTGTTATTCTGAACTGGCTTGCCAAGTAGAGAACTAAAGTGCTGAAACCATGTGTCAAGGCGCGCTTCAGTTGTTTCGCCTTTGATTCTTATAGGTGGGGTAGCCTTCTTATCAGTCAGCTCCCTCAGGGCCTCCCAGGTAGCAGCATGCTTGTTTTCAAGATATAGGGTGTCAAGTGATTCAGCCTTGGGCTTAACATGCTCCTCAAGCACCACGGTGTATGCATCATCAAGTGCAGCCTTAGCAGCATCAAGGTTCTGCTTGGAGCTTCTGGTGGATTTAGTACGGTGCTTCTTGGCTGCAGACAGTTTTTCTCTGGCTTTGCTGACTTTGTTGTTTGAGGCAAAGGCAGTAGTCTTCTTCTTTCTTCTAGGTAGCATCTCCAATGCGATTGCTTTGTTGGCTGAAGTGAGGACATCATATACTGTGATGGAGTTCTTGTCTTCAAGCTCATCAACAAGAGTGTTGAACCTGTTATGTACTGCTACAGTACTGCTACAGTATACTGCTTACAAAGCTTTGTGCCCCCTACTACTTTCCTCCAGTCAATTGTTTTCATGGGATCTCTGGGAGGGGGTTTACTCTGACGATAACTTATCCGGCTCCTGCAAGAGACAATTCTATGATCAGACTTAACCGCTTCAAAAGTGTTATAGGCTCTTGAGTTCTTAATGCTGTTAATCCACTTCTTTCTGACCATAATATAGTCCAGTTGGACAAGTTCTCCATTTGGGCGGCGGTGCGTCCACATTCTACTTGCTTGGTTTTGGAATCTTGTGTTAGTGGCAACAAGGTTAAATTGTTCTATGAAGTCTTTCATGTACATTTCATTTCAGTTGGACTCGTTGTTGCAAGTAAACAGCGCGTCATCAGGCCCAAGCTTAGCACTGTAATCTCCAGGGATGTACAGAAGACTATGGGCTGGAACTGTACTGGTGGCAGTGGAAAGTTCATGGTAAAAATGAGAGACAGTTTCTTCTGGATAGTCGTTGTGGGGGCTGTAGCAGCAAATGACTGTTTCAGGATTACCCGTCAGTGTAAGCTTCAGGATGCGCTCATTAAAGTTGGCAAGGTTGGCACATGACTTGAGAGCCTTTGGTGATAAAAGAAACCCCACACCTCCTGTATCTTCCTTTCTCTTGTTCTTCCAGGCAGAGTCTGTAATAAGTGCATAACCATGGATATTCTGCTATAGTAGAGGTTCACTGTGCACAATGCGGTGTTCTTGTATGCAGATGACATCAATATCATACAGTTGTGCTTCATGTACCGTGGCGAGTTCTTCTTTCTTGGCTGTTGTTGTTAGTGTCTGGACATTAAATGTGCTGATGATAAAAGCAGCTTTGCGTCTAACAAAGTTGTCCATGCATCTTTTGTCAATATCAGGGTTGGACCGTCCAGTAGGCTTTAGGACCAACCCATAATTCGTATTGGTATAGACCAATGTTGACTCAGGAGGCACTGACTTCGAATCAGGGGCTTTAACCCTGGTGCTACGTTGTAAACAATTCATCTTGTCAATTAGCTAAATAGTAGCTGGGATTCGCCAGGTCTCCTGCACCCTTTTCTGTTGGGGAAGGTCCCTTAGCCTTTGTCTTTCACGGTGACATTCAGCAAGGCAGCAGGTACCTTTTTCTGTCAGGGATGGTCCCTTAGCCTTTTTCGCACACACGAACCAACCTACAAGGCAGCAGGTACTATTTCACCATAGTTGGGTTGACCTAAATACCTATGGACCTACTTAACTCGATAAAGGATAAAGGAAAGAGCAAAGGAGTAGTCACAGCACCAGTTGGTACCCACACTGTTTTTACATGACAAAGGGGAGGTGGAAGATGCTGTCTCTCTGTCATTATACCCAGACTCTGTTTTTCTCCTTTATTTCAATGTCATAAAAGTGCAACCAGGTCTCATGATCATCAAGATGATTTTCATACTTTTGAGTAGATTTTAAGCGTGTCCTGCTATAATAGGTAGTTGAGTGGAATTCTGAAGGTGGAATTTTGCATGTATTTTTCACTTATTGCATCCTATATTAATCAAATATGTTTGTACATGGGGATATAAAGTAAGTTTAACTGTATTAAATCTATTACAACATTTTTGTTAATCGTACATATTAAAGAAAGGTTGAACAAGGTCATTCTGGTGTAAATGCTTCAGATTGTTGAGATTCTTTTCAAAATAGTCTCAAATTTCTATTAGTCTCATAGGACAAGAAAAGACGGTTCTAGCACTCCTTGTATGATTGAGGCACACAATTAGAGACCAAAATGTAATTGGTCTCCTTGGCCTGCGGAGGCTATTAATCTTTACCCTCTAAATTACATATTGAAATGCCAAAAGTACAAAAAGTATTTATGATATGACCAAACAATTTAGGATTAGTTTTATCAAAATTGAAGCACTCTAAAAGAAATTCCTCAGGGTGACCTTGAACTGTTTTCAGCTGTAGTATTGAAACTAAATGTTGTAGATTGGGCAAAATGGTTTGCGCTTCTTCATCAAGTGTACTTCTAAATTATTCATGTCAAATATCCAACACGTTATGTTTCACATTTTCTATTTATATCATGACTTTTCTTTCTGTAGAATGCTATCAGATTTATACCGACAGTACGGGAGTTTTGAAAAGTGTTAATTACCCGGACAATTACCAAGCAAATCTACGATGTCAAACCATTGTTGTTGTCCCTCCTGCAAACCGAATCAGGTTAAGCTTCCGCGATTTCATCATTGAGGACGGAACCCCAAACGGGGAATGTCCGTATGATACTGTAGAGGTAAGTGATATAGTTTTCACTAGTTGTTTGTTATATTTGTCCTATGATGGTTGAACTCACTCTGAGAAGATAAAGCATCCTATGAATAATCTATCCCATTCGGGAAGAATTTCCATTCCTTTGAAGTTGTGGGATTCAATTCGATGTGAAGCGTCCATAAGCTTCCTCGTGTGTCATGCGGGTCTCTTGTCCTAAAATACGGTGTTACTGCCTATTTCATAATGTCTGTAGTCGATCAAAGTTACACTCAAACATGGATCCTCATAACTACTCTGTAATTAGCTATATCAATCAATCCCCAACTTAAGCAAAAGAAGTACCTAGCGTACCCCGTAATGGGTACTTAACAGTAATTGCGAGAAGAAAAGTACGGGAAACCATGAATATGCCCGTATACAGTTTAAGCAATTGATCGTTATTTTGCGAGATTTTCGGCATTCAATCGGAAAATTGGCTGCTGGGAAATGCCCCGGGTTTTAAAATTACGGAGCATTACCCAGCAACAAAGTTTCCGGTTAAATGCAGAAAATCCCGTAAAATGACAGTCAATTGCCCATGAATTTACAGAAAATCCGTAAATAACGGTCAATTGCCCGTTAATAAATAAAACAGCCATTTGAAGCCATTGTCAGTCATTTTCTTCAGGATGTAGCCTAAATAAACAACTCCCTCATTTTTTTTAAAACTTGAGTTTTTGCATTATCGTATGAAATTATTGTAGTATAGTTACCTGCAAGTGGGAAACCTGAGAACAGAGATTAGAAGCGATAAGAAGTGATAAAATTTAACACACACACAGGCTATAAAACGGTCTTTCCTACCTAAAATAAGAACACTCACATTCACTCTCTCATCTTCTCTTTTTGCTCTCTTCCCCCTCTCTTTAAAGATACTTGATTTGCAATATATTACTGCATGATAAAGTATTTTAAGTTAGAAAATATATTTAAATATTCTGCTATTTCCTACAGGTCATCGACTATATTCCAGACGAAGAGCAGTCGGAAAGCATAAGATACTGTGGCAGCGTGGAACGTTTTAAATGGCGTTCTCGCGGCAATGTAGTTGTCGTTAACTTTTTAACGAATTCAAACCGAGAGTATAAAGGTTATTTTATAAAATACAAAACAATATAAGCGTTTTATGGTTAACCGTCGTTTTTTGTTTTTTGTTTTTTGTTTTTTGTTTTTGAAACCCTGCTTGCTGATTGGGACTATGCCTGGCCTTGCTTAGACGTCGCTGTCATTTTTTTTCGAGCTGACACGAACTAGAAGGAGAGGGTTTCGATTTTGATTCGCAATGTATTATAGTGAATGCATACGATATAACTATTTTCTCATTTCCCCATACACCAGATATTTAGGGCCTCAATATGTAACAATTCATATCAAAAAGTACAATTATATGTTACACTCTGGGGCTAGTCCCGCACACGCATAAACATTACGATAAAGGGCAAGTTGAAAATCGGCTCCCAGAAGACCAGACAAACTTTTCAATGAAAACACATTTTATTAATGAAAATAATACATTTAACAAAGGTACCCAGGAAAATCAGTTTTGGAGGTTATTTCAAATTTTAATGGGTAAAAAATAAAAATAAAAATTTCAATTCTATGGAAGAATGTTATTGGTGGTTTTGTTTTTATTATAATTATTATGGACTTAGTTTAAATATTTTTTTTCTTTTTTTTTACAGACACATTGTAGTAACTGTTACACTCCGAAGGTACTTACATCATACTGAAAAAATAGCATTGGTTACTAGATCAAGAAAGTTGTTTTTTACATTTGTTATAATTCTTCTAAATTGTTACAGAATAATGAGTCAAAAGTCTAGAAAAATCAACAATGGGAATCATGTAAAAAAGGTGTATTTGTACAGGGGTCAAAAGTAAAACAGGTGTAATTGTTCTGAACCTGCACCAACCTACTCATAAGGTACAGTTTGCCATACGGTCATTAGTTTCAGGATTATAGGCTCATCCTGGGGCAATTCTTTCAGAGTGCTCCGATTTTAACGAAACTAGTCTCAAATTGTATGTCTGGTCATATCCTATAACAGAAAATGCATAATTTGCTCTGCATTTGACATTTTAGTATGTATATTAGATGGATAAATTAGATGGTAAGCTTTAATGACCACGTACGATATGTAGACCATTGTTACATTTTGACCTCTAATTACATGACCAAATAGTGAAATGAGTAAGTATTATATTCTCTGGTCCTTTGGGACTATTTGAAGAATTTCGGACCATTTCGGAGCATTCTGAAAATGTTACCCCAGGATGACCTTGAACATTTACTGCCCTATAACTATTAAACTATAACCCACAGATAAGGCAAACTGTACATATTTTAATCCTTAGGACAGGGCCAAAATGTTGGCATAGATTTAGTACACTAAATCTATGCCAACATAATTCTATACAATTATATCCCCCTTACAAATCTTGCCTCCCTGCAAATACATGTTCCCCGCTACTTCTAGACTTTTGATATGTTATTCTCTCATCGTTTCTAAGTATAACAATACCAAAATTGTTTCTGTTGCAATTATTTTGAGGTCAAACCATTATTTTATTTAAATTTCTTGTGTACATCGTTGAGGTATCAAATCACCGAAATACAAAGTGTATGTTATTCATTTGCAATTTACTTGTTTACAGGGTGTGACATTTCGAATTACTCGTGAATTATCGTTTGACTTCTTTTCATATAATAAAATGCCGCAAAATATTTGATTTTCTTACTGAGTTTTCCTGATTTCACATGGTAGTTTTATAAGGTGCATTTTTTAAACAGTCACATAACTCGTTTGGGGTATGTAGACGCCACCCATGAAGTCATCGTCCAGAAGAAAAATGCGGTAAAAGGAATAAGAGCACTTCTCGCACTGGACGTATTAAGAGTTGCTATTTTGGTGTTTAAAAAATATATCAATTTTGCTATCTATAGTGTACACAGTAAAACATATTTAAGACATGTCTTGGCAAAAGACATGCCTTCAAAAATTAAAAAAAACGGCCGGTATTCACAAAGGAACTTAGTCTGGCTTAACTCTTAGCCCAGGACTAAGTCCATCTAGAAAGACCCTTTAATTTTTTTTAAAAAACAGAATATGAAAGAGAAACAATTTGAAATAGGTAAGTTCTCAGCTTTGAGCGTCTACCTGTACTTTCTTTGTATTTTCAGCAGAAAAAGCTAATATAGGAAAGAAGATGAATTTATAGAGGTCCTTCTAGTAGGACTTAGTCCTGGACTAAAAGTTAAGCCAGGACTAAATTCTTTGTGAACACCGGCCAACAATGAGAATACATTTTACAACACGAAGACATGTCCTTCATCAAATCATGTCTCAAAACTGGCTTCAAAAGACCTGTCTTGCGAAATTGAATTGTCTTGCATGAACACATGACTTTTGGGAAAGAGTTCCATATGTACCCCTCTAAATTTCTACAAGAAAACTATGTAGACCTTTGAAGGGGGGTGCATATGGAACACTTGCCGACTTGTGTTTGAGTGTCTCGCATAGACACGTGTCATTAAGACATGTCTTTCATAGACATGTGACTTCTTGTCTGACTTGACACAGGTTTTACAACTGGCTTCACATGATGTGTCAATTGCCAAGATAAAATTTTACATGGATGCCATTTCATAGTGATTTAGACTTTGTTGAAGCCTAAACAAACAAGCGACATAGATGAAGTGGAATATAGGTCAATTACTTGCCTACTAAAATGACTACTATAGCGATAGGCCTGTGTTTATAGAGTGTCTCTTTATCTCTGCATTATCCATCAGTGAAAGTTAAAGTTCAGAATGTAGGCTCAATGATCAGGGTATTTTCCTGCAACATGTTCGTGAAAAGGGGCTTTTCACTCTGGTATGTGCTTTGGTGTGAAATGAGAGTATCTCATGTAAGTCTATCCATATTTTTTTTAAATGAGGAAGAAATGAAGATACTCCATGTCCACAGGTCATCGACTAAAAGTTCCGATAATATCATACAGAGAATTCATCTCAGGGAACTCATCATCTCATATTTTCATATATCAACTTCTGGCATTGTGTCGTCTTCGAAGAAATCAGCCACTGTACTTATCACCATGTCCCGACCACGCCGTTTCGACTGATCATCTTGAGCTGACTGTCTGCTTTTATCACAAACACTCGAGTCAAGAACTCCAGCTGGCTGGACCTGAACTCTCTGTACCGAAAGACTGCCATGCAATTGACTGACGCAATTGTCATCATCCGGCTCCTGTTTCTGAACAACATCACCATGTCTTTTAATCTTGGAAGGCAGTTCCTTCGTTCTCTCGGCATACTTACTTTCGTCTTTTGTTGCAGCTTCAATTTCGGTCATGACCATTTGAAAGTGATCAGAACTCTTGGTTTTTAGGTCAATCTTCTTTTCATTCCTTTGGTTTTCGTTTTCATAAGACGACTTGCCACTCAACTCTTCATTAAGTGGACTCGGATTAGGGCGATTTGCCTGTCTTGGCGTAGTTCCAGTGTTCAGGACACCACGTTCCTTCTCCATACGGCACATGTAGCAGATGTTTGTCCTATCATGTTTGGGTGCTGGGTCTAACTGCGGGCTGTACTGGTTTTCTCTGTCAAGACTGTCTGAAGGCCTACTGCTATCACGGTGACCCTTCTTTGTATTTCTAGTACGCAGTTTGTTTCTCTTCTCCATTTCACACATCCAGCAAGTGCTTCTTTTCTTGCTGCTGGTAGATTCGGATTTTTTACTCAATGCCATTCTTAGCTTGCCCTTTGTGACCGGGTACGAGATAGTGTCTGCAGAAGCCACAGTCACACCATTATCTTGGTGTGCAACAGTTTCTCTGTCTGGTATGGTAGTATCGTCTAGTTCCACAGGTCTTTCGGGTGTGTCCGTACTATCTGGATTGCTCAATACCCGCTACTTAAAAGTTCAAGTTCATCCATGTTGCGTGCCTCACCTAAAAGCAAAATTATAATTAATCATTTAACATTGCTAAGATAAATATGAACATATACAATTAAGATAATTTCACCTACTGACGTGTTTGTGTAGTTCCCAGGTGCAGTCAGGAAGTCTTTTGCCCTTTTTCACTCAGGTATTTAATTGAATAGGCAAGCAAGCCGGCCCCAGTGGTCTAGAAAGGCCTTTTGGTCTAATATTTTTATGAATTGGCCCACAACAAATTGCAAAAAAAAGTTTCAATATACTGCGAATTTGTCAAAAAATATATAAAAGTTGACCTAAATCAACCTTGTGGAATGTAGAAAAAAAGGGAAAAGTTTCACAGGGATAAAAATTGGAAATGTTCAAATTGATTTTTTTAAATATAAACCGATTACTTCAGAATACTACGGAGCCCCTGAAGTGACTTGATAGAAATATTTTTGGGGAATTATCTCGAAATAATAAAATTATCTCCAGATAAGATCTCGAAATAATCAAATTATGTCGAAATAATCAAATTATGTCGAGATAATCAAATTATGTCGAGATAATCAAATTATGTCGAGATAATCAAATTATGTCGAGATAATCAAATTATGTCGAGATAATCAAATTATGTCGAGATAATCAAATTATGTCGAGATAAGAAAATTATGTCGAGATAAGAAAAAATCTCGAGATAAGAAAATTATCTCGGGATAAGAAAATTATCTCGGGATAAGATCTCGAGATAATAAAAAATAATATTTAGAATTGTCACGGTGCATCATTCACTTCCTTTGAATTTTAACTTCTAATTGGATAAAGAACCACGGTGTCATTCTCTTCCTGTGACTTCTGGCTTCTAAAGAAGTAAAGGCAACAGAGCCGGGCACCAGAGGGTGTAAGACAAGCATGAATCAGGCAACATTGTATTTACATAAGTACCAGAGGATGTAAGACTTGCCTGATTCTTTTGTGCACTTGATTTGGATTAACATTGAATATAGGCATGAATCCTTTGTGAAGGATACATTTGGAGAAGATATACAAAATTGAATGCCTGAGAGTGTGATAAAATATATCAAGAGTGTTATTATTTGACCGTGTCTAGACTTTCTATTTCAACGAGAACAGCCCGAGTGAGTGTTGGAAGATGTCAAAATTTGACTGTTGCACCGATTATAAAATATAGGCAATCAATATTAGGTTTATATATGATATCACCTATTTTCAAACCATGTGAGGGTATTACATATTGAATACCTGCGAGGGCGATTAGTAAAAATAATTCTCATGAGGTCAATATTTGGACCTTTTCTATTTCGCCGAGTGGATGGAACAGTCAAAATTTGACCGAATGATTTGCCCAAACATATGGCAGTCAATATTTGTTTCTATCTGTATCACATGTTTTTATTTTCAAAGCCATGGAATAGTATACAAATAATTAACTGACTATGAGTGTGATGGTAAATAAAAAATGAATCACAAGGTGACAGATGGATTGTTCCATTCACGAGCCGCAGGCATGTGAAATGGAACAATCCATCTTTCACGAGTGATTCCTAAGCAGGGCAGTTAATATGTGTTTTATATAACTCATACAATAGATTCTGGTATTTCATAATTATTAGTAATCTCGCCTAGGCCCTGGATCTACAGTACAGGGCCCATATAAAAAGAATTGACAAGTTCATGATTTTTCAAAAGAAAGCAAAAGCGTACTTACCTTTTGTTAGACCAAATAATTTTACGAGGTGATATTTTCCAGGCATTACAAGGAGGAGAAGGTTCAAGGTTCAAAGAATAAAAGTTCCAGAATCCAGTTCAATTCAAAATCCGATTAAATCACATGGAACGCTGCACAATTGGCATCAATCTTTTTTCCCACAGTATAAGTTCAAAAGCCAGCCTCAAATAAGTCGGGCTGCTCCCCGTGGCTACAGCTTTATCTGACCAGGACGATCTTGACAGCCGTATTTTTTTGAGCTTTGTGTTTTTTAATCGGCCTCGTCAATTAAATTCACTAGATCTGATTCATTTACTAGCGCCAATCGAGGAGTTGCTTCAGTGGACGCCCTGTTACGTACACACGGAACAACTTTTTAATCATCGAAGTCACTGGTTCCGGATTGGCACAGTTGCATACACTGCTATGGCGTTGTACAGTCATAGCGAACGGGAGATGAAAGTACGAAATTACGTGCTAACAACCTCCTCATCAGACTTAGTTTGTCGCTCATACTGTACACCGCATGGCATGTTTACACAAATGTGCGGGTGGAAATAGAGGGAATGTGATAGTTAAAATATAAACGCGTTACTAGTAATTTTGTAGACCATGGAGATGCGGGTACCTCATGGAATAGTCACGTGGCACAAATAACCAATTAAATGACTAGAATCTATGTATGAGTTATATAGTAAAAACTCTCACATGGCTTATGGTGTTTGCGTCCGTAAGAGAACCGATCGATGAAATTCGCGTAAATTACAGATATGTTACTTTAAGTGGGTAGATAACAAATCTTGAAAAAAAATAGGGGGGACGGTACTCCATTTGATCTTGAAGGGTTTAAAAGGGCATGTTCGCCCAAAAGTACTACAGTAGTTATGAGACAATTAATATTTGCACCACATTATGCCTTATAGTGAAAAAATGATCGATAGATTTTTTTAATTTTAACTTATGTTCAGCGTTTTGATGAGATCTTTCGAAAAATGTAATAAAAATAGGAGGTGCCGGGATTACTTTTTCAGATAAATGGCCAAATATGTCAAAAAAAATACGTTATTTGGCACAGGGCGTTGTTCAAATCCGAGACGCAGATGCGTACCATGGCGGTGATAAAGGCGCGATCTAACGCTAGTTTTCGCTTAACGGCCAGACGCTTCTATTGTGGCCATAACCAAAATAGAAATCGGTCTACTTTTCTGGGTGCTGTCACAGAATATAGGGTAGTCTGAATTTATTGTTGTTTATGATCATTTAGAGTCCTATGGTTGTGTTATTATGTCATAAATCTCCCGAAAAAATGTTAGGGATCTGCGCACAGGGCGGTAGAAGTCTAAGATGAATGAGAATTGTTAAGCGTTTATATACAAACGCTAAATCGTTTGAAATTACTTCAGTCCTTTTTGAGTAAAATCACAACAAAGGGTCTACAAGTTCCTAATTTTTAGATAACGATATTAAACTTTTTGGTAGAATGTTAGCACATGTTTAAAGAAAAAGGGACGGTGAGGGTCTACTAAAACTGTCGGAAAACAGTCCCGAAAAACCACGAACTGCATGCCGGGGCTTCCCGCTGCACCCACCCTATAAACCCTACACCACCATTCCAGGTCTAGGTCCCTAATACAGAACCCAAACTTGTGGGGTTTTCGTAGACAAGAAAATGGTTCTTTGTAGATCTTAAACTCTAGAACCTTTAAGGTATGGTAATAAAGCACCCTTTTTTCTGGGAGTTGTTTTGACACATAATTCTTCACTCATTTCCCAATATCTAATTAATTATTATAGCATATCTTCGATATTTCTATGATGCGTCGGACTTCAAAGGGTGCCGTTGGACGCCGGTCTCTTCCTTTGTTTGAAGTTAGAAAAAACTGTTCAGTCATTTTATTCTGACATTAGCGATTTTTCTTCTTTTAAAGAAGAACATCTTTTTCCGCTCAACGAAACATTTTTTATGGCCGAAAAAGAAAGGCATGGTCAAACTCAGTCTTGCGCTTCACAAACACATCGCCATTGTACGCGCTGAACCAACGAGTTCTCCGCGAAATCTGCGTGTGCGCCATACGCCGATTCAAGCAAAGCGCAAGGTGAAATGTGAAATACGCATGCGCAGTAGCTGAGCTAAGTTCTCTGGACGACGCCGCAAATACCTTAAATGAGAAATCACTGCAATCATGTAAATAAAAACTAGTACATGGCTTAAACACTGCTAATAGTGATATTAAAACTGCCAGTTCACCGTGAGAGTTTGTGTCAATTAAAACTTCTACAAGAATACATGTTACCCATAAGGTTGGAGATTTTTGTCAGACCCAATCTTAAAGGTCCCATGGAACGGCTGAGTAGACATTTCTTAATTTCTTAATTTTCGTTACTCAAACAGTATCCTGAATAATATCGCACACAGATATTTCTAAAAGTGAACATCGGGAAAAGTGTTAAAATTTTCAGGATAAATATACCCAAACTGACAGGGCCTTCTCCTGTTTTCGCGAACGCGTATCAAGCTGCTGGAGTTGGATTTGACCCCGTTTAATGACGTCAGAGTAACATGTTGTAAAAAAGCTCACACGTGGGCTAACCGCCCCGCACTCTCCAGATATCTCTCCTTGTCGGTTTTCCTTTTCTGGGAACTTGAATAAAGCTATTCTGTTTCTGTTCTCCTTAGTCGGTACGGTCACATAGCGCCATATGCCATATGATACAACACGTACGACACATATCACGTGAAGTCAAACTGGTACGTATGCAAGAAAACTGGGCCACGCGCACGTCCGTTCCACGATGACGATCATGACGCGTTCCGCATATTTGTTACTGACGTCACTTCTGGTCACGCTTACCAGCGCGATAATCACTTTCATTTTGGAAGCTTGTCCAAAACACATGATATTATGCCCAAGTTTATCAATATACGTTTTTCTCAATTACTGCTTCATGCAGATTTTTACATTGAGACCAATACATACATGAATGAACCATTTTTTTTGATGGGTATTATAAGTATGTTTAAAGCATGTCCATGGACCTTTAAAACGTATTTCTATTTGAACGCCTCAGTAAATCATATTAGAGTAGGTGAATGATTATATAATGAGTCCCCACTATACCCAGGTGAAGTGAATCCATGCATAATTTTGAATTACGTAACATGCCTTTGTTGGGAGCTAAAGCTATAAAGACGTCTGGTGTTTGTTCCTTTTCCCTTCTCCAGCCTGTGTGGCAACGAGCCCACGTTAGCTCAGGCTCTAACAGATGCGCCAGTTTTTTGTTTAAAGGTAACACCAACTTCTAAAAAACGGGCTCCTTACACACCGGCTTGGAGCGGGGAAATGGGTGGGAAGGGGGAAGGCAACAACAGACGTCTGGACATGGATATACGCTCTTACCGTATATTTAGCTGACTTGAGGCTGGTACAAGTTCCCTGATGGAAATGGGCACATACGAGATGCATTATGGGGATCGTGCAAATCGTCTATTGTGGACAGTATGCCGCGACGTCTTGACGCCATGATTCATGCCAGGGTGGCTACTCGATAACATTTAAAAAAGTACTATTGAACATTTTCGATGCCTGAAATCACCAAAAATGAGTTTCTGTAAAACTGGACCTGAGGGGAAAAAAATTTACAAATCCTTAAATATGCTGTTCAAGACCCCCTTTTCCTTTCAACTAAGGAACAGTTCGCAAAGGTTAACAAGTGGGCTACGTTCATGGTGATGCGTTAGGAGCCCCACATACTGCAATATTATAATTCTATGAAGAGACGTATCAATCAATTAGTGTCGCGATATCATAAATAACTCGCACTAAAAGAATCAATCCATTAAGAGTGGTAAAAAAAAATTTTATTCCATATTGATGAAGGGGCAACAGTGTATAACACAACATGTCAATATGTCCATACACTCGTAGCTCATGATGATGTCAAAGAAGACGTCTTGTGTCAATTATAGGCTCTTTCAAGAATCACAAGGACATTTCCAAGAAGGAGGCGCCTCCATTTTGGAACCGGGTTTTTTTTTGAAAAATTTGAGCTTATCAATGTATCAGATACACCCCTGAAGGAATAAGCCGATACGCGCTCATAGGCCTACCGAGGCCTAGGCCTTTTATAAGTCATAAGATGACGATTGGCATTTTCTGTAGGACCAGGAATAAATGACAGATAACTAAAATATGTTCAAGATCTGTAAACTTTTATGACAGATAGGCTAACCATTTTTATGCATGGCCACGTTTCCACAATTAGGCGACCAATTTTGTCAAATGAGGGTTAATCTTTCAAAGTGCGTTAAAAGTTGTTTACTAATCGTTTTCTTCTTGCCAAGGCTCAGCGTTTTCATAAAATACCTCTGGCTAGCTTAATTGTTCACCCCTCTCAAATACAATTAAGTTAATTGTTATTTGGGTAATTTTTTTGAAAATGGAATTCAAAATTACAAATGAATAATGTACATTATAATGACAATGGACATTGGGGAACAGAAAGTATGCCAAGGCTCCTCTAGGACAAAGTTGAATAAATTGGTTTTATTTCAAGATATATGCAATTCAAGGTGTATTTTGTGAACAAAAATGGGAATTGATACTAATAGTTTACTTCAAACTGCAATACTCCATGCTATGGCTGGATAATTCAATGGTTTAACCTCTTGGTATAGGTAATAGAGACAATAATGCAAGCTGGCCGGATAAATAGGATAGTTGTATCAAGTTTGTACAAAGAGGATGGACTATTACAAATGTGAAGCGAAATAATGAGGTGGAATAAAAGTGTTTTCAACCAAAGACTGCTTGAAGATTTTACAAATTTTTTATTAGTTCCTAAACAGTTGAATATTTCAAAACACTTGTATTGGGAATCAGAAGTATATTGGCTAGTTTTAGGGGTGGAGGTGACATGTCTTCGTGTGAACGGACAATTGCATTATTAAGAGTAGTTGTTTAATCTGAAGAATTATGTTTTAGAGTCCAACTGAGGTATTTTTTGACAAGAAACCGATCACATTATTTAATTTTAATGTGTTTCTGTCTCTTTGCTGCAAATTATGTGTCATCAAAGCCCATGCATACTGAGCAAGGCTAAAAGACAGGGTTATGAAAAATTTAAAATGAAAATGGTTCTGAAATACAGCAAGCAACCTTAATGACATTATAAAATATAAACCCATACAACAATTGTGAAAAAGCCAATCAACAAGTTAGTTGATGAGTTAGATAGGCATTTTTATCCAAAAACTCCTTTTTGATGGATGTTGACAAGGGTTTGACGGACCACTTTTTAGTGTCTGGCATTAATTTTAAAGTCATAATAGGACACAATACTCATTGTGCTTTTTTAGTGACACCAAATAAGCTCTACAAAATAAAATAAAATTTGGGTACCATGACTTTATATTTGAGCAGAAAGAAAGTTGTATATGGATGTGACGGATGTTGACCTAATGTCACAAATGGAACGGACGAATGAACATGATTGCCCCGCCCATAAAGATCGTATGATCCTAATGTGTAGGGTACCATTATAAAGCCTCTTCCAATGATTTCAAATTAATATTACAAGGGGAATATTTCATTCTTGTTTAACCCCAAATTCATAATTTAAAATATTGGGGAGTGTGACGAAAATAAGTGAACGGACAATGAGTGCTCCGCATCCATTTTGCTTAAACAAAAATTAGAGTGGAGTGAGCAATTAACAACAATTTTGTTTTTAGTCCAATAATCTTAGGACATAAATTACAATTGACAATATTTTTGTCTGTTAACAAGAAATAATTGATGCTTGTTGTAAGAAACCACTTTAAAAGTGTGTAAAGTGAACGACAATCTCACATCCACACCTGAATTGGCGTGCATATCATAACGTATACAAGAGAAAAGCTATGTCCTTAATTTTGTCTTAATACAAAGGGGGACTTATTCTCCAACAAAAATAAAAGTAGAGGAATAGGGAAAATGTGGGGGTTGAAGAATGGCAGCTTGACAAAATAAACTAATTTCCAGTTGGACACCAGAAATGGTTCATTTTTAGGCATGTTATGATATCACAGCACCTAAACGTGGGACAGGAGCAAGTTGGTTAAGCTATGGAGGTAGAGCCCATAGGGAGGGAATGGAAAACCACAATAATGATATCTGATCCCACAATTTTGAACATGCTCGGAAGGAAAAGACAAAATTCAAAAAAAGTGGCGCCTAATCATGAAATGGGCATATTCAAATAAAAATTTCGTGTACACTCAATTTAAATGAAACGGATGTGTTGCTGTTAAATAAAAAACGGAAAACGGATAAAATTACGGAGGACCTCTAACAGTATAGATGAACTTTTGTAATTAACTGTGTCTGGGTTACATCGAACCATAACAAAAGTCATGAACTTGAAAGTGAACATGGTGAAGGGCCTATAGGGCTAGGCTCACGATTAAGGAAATGCTTCACATCACTGGAATGAGGCTCACGCGCAGTTCTATACGTGATACAGACCTACCTGCTTTACGTACAAAGTAACCTGCTTTGACCCGTCGTGAAACTGTTAAAATCTCATTGCCAAAAACGAACCAAAGATTCATCAAACGGGCCATGTTGTTTAATAATCTTGTCAATGTGGATTTTTTTCGAAATCAACGCATTTGGTGCTGTTGTACTATGCGTTTGTACTGCGCAAGATATACGCGTTGAATTGGTTGCGACACGTGCGCGACCTCAACGTCGCGCAGATGCGTTTGACTAGCATTTTTTCGAATTAAGAAACGCGGTTTGGGCTGTTCAATTTGAGGGGAAATTAGATGATTTTGCTTGTAAAACGATGATCATTATTCAAATCACGCGGAGAGTATTGCGCAAAAAAAAGGAAAAATCGGTAGTGTTGAATTTCAGCGCGGCGAAAGACGGAAATAGGCAAAGAATTATGCATTTTGCACTTGATATTATGTGCAGCATGCGGAGTGGCGTTCATGGGATTGGGAATTTACATCAAAATCCGGATATCGGCTTGGCTCACACGGGGGGGACGGCTCGTTACAATGGACAATATATTCTCCCTCTAATGGTGGGCATCGTGGGTGCTTGTTGGTTGTTTTATTTATTAGCCGGTGGGCAAGACTTATTTAGCCGCTGAAAACTCTTTTCGGATACGCTACCTGCTCATCCCATATCTTGCCATGGTTTTTATTCTTGGCCTCTGCATCTTAGTCGCTGGAGGCATCTGTTTCGTGCAGCGTTCAAGCCTTTCTTCGGCATTTCATAGAGGCCTAATCCATGCGATGCAAGAATACCAGGATGACAACAAATACAAGACTGAGATAGACTTGGTACAGCTTGAATTCGAGTGCTGCGGGAACAAGGGGCTAGGAAGATCTGGTTTGATGTGAATGGATCAACAATAAGTACATTGATTTGTCAGATGAAGAAGTACAACAGTAAGTATGGCGAATCCTGTCTTGTTGTCCCTAGACATGGCACTGGAGCTAAACGGACAATTTACAGGAAAATCCGGTAGCATTCATGCCAACAATTACCGTAAAAAATAACAGATATTCTGTAAAAATTAATTCAATCAAAACACTTAAAAAATATATATTGTGAGTATTACAGGAGATTGTGAATGTGTGGAGAAAGGAAAACAAACTGTCAGTGAACGAAACGACGAACTTACACAGGCCTATCCACAAATTTTGAGTATTGTATAAAATTTTACAGTTGGTTGTAAAATTTACATAAAACGTAAAATATTCAGTTAAAATAAAATTGGAATGGAAACCAGTTGAACTTTGAAGCTTTTGTATTTGTACGGGGAGTTGTTGGCGATTTGCTGCCAGGACTTTTACAGTATTGTTCCCTGTTTTTAGTACTTATCGTTATAATTGAACATTATGTACTCATTAAAATTGGTCACTATTTTGTGATTTTCAAAATTACATTTTTACATTGTATGATAGGATTGAATAATTACTTACCACCAGATTCGCTAGCTAACTACACAGCAAGATTCCTACTCACTGTGTAACCCAGAGTTTTAGGCTACTATATGTGTACTTTAGCTCTACGCCCAAGGGTACCCCATTGATGCACTATTGATGCAGAACCTACAGCTAAGTACTTGCAAAGTACACAAGGCCACTGGGTGGATAGCAATTATGTTTACTTAGCAGTGTCCATCCTATAGTGTACTCTGCATTTGCCTGCTAGGTGACTGACAGGTACCCATGTAAGGACCAGTAGTGGAGTACCACTGCAACTACTCATGGGGAGTACCTTCACAGGTACTCCCCTACCGGCTGCCTAGTAGGGCGCATTTTTGACCATAGAGGGCGCAAACATTACATTGGTATTACGACTTTATGACATTTTCAAGCTTAGGAACATCTATATTTGAGTTGGCATTAACCAAAAACCCCATATATGACATTGGTGTAACAAACATACCTAAACATATGTGACCAAAATGTTAAATAATGGATAAATACTGAAATAATCATACAGAGCTCAAAGCTCATTGCATGGGAGTACCCATGAAGGTACTCCCGAATGGGGTGACTAGTGGTTAAACTACTACGTGTGTACCTAGGTAGATGATTACCCCCACTTTGCGGCCGGCGATGTGGTAACCCATGCGGGTGGGTACCCATGGCTACTTAACAGCTACTTCACAGGTACTCCCATGAAAAAATTGGTTGTGTAGTTTTAAAACTCCGTTTAAGATTGCCGGAAAAATTATTAGGAGGACAGGGCTTCTTCGATTGGGGGAAAGTAACAAGGTGCATGCAGACCAGTTTTTGCATTGTAGCAAGTTCATAGGTATATAGTTAAAAAAAATTGAGGTGTCATGAAACCAATTTTATTAATTGATGATATGTTACATTTTGCGGCACGAGGAACAAGATTTTGACAGCAGAACACTTCAACATTTCTACATTTGGGGTTGAAATTCAGGTAATAGATAATTCCAGCAATATGTTTCCAAAATTCGGAGATGTAGGTCTTCAGGGACCATTTTTATCCCCCTGGCTTGAAAAACAGAGGGGGATATTGCGAGGGTGCGGAATGTCCGTGTGTGTGTATGTGTGTTCCAGTTTGGTTAGGTTTTGGTTGGTTTTCGGTTTTTTTTTTTTTTTTTTTTTTTTGCGTTCCTTTGAAAAGTTAGTACGATTTAAACAGACTTGGGGTTAAGGTACAAATAGGGGTTTCCTTCATATTGTGGATGAGCAAAGGTCATGGACAATGGTCAATGTCATCTGAGTCTGTCCAGACTGCCATCTTGCCAGGGGGGATGACGCACGTTTTACTTGCAGTATTTTATGGTTAGTGAAACTTCAGTTTTGGAAGGACAGAGTTTGGACTAGCCAGTGGTTTATACAAATGTATACTTAGCTAAAGATGGAGAGGTATATATATATTTGACGGAATTTATCACTAAATTTCAAATTGACACCACATGATACCAAATGATTAAGAACTGGATATTAATTACCTGAATGTTGTTCCCAAATTTTAATAGGACAGTGCTGAATCTACTCAAATATTAACCTACATCCAAATGAGACGGTGATTTTTAGCAATTTTTAACCCTCTAGGGTTATACAAGGCCACTAGGCCTGGCTGCCGTAAGTATCAAAAATGCTGGGGGTGGGTGGACTTACTGGAAAACGGTTTAAAATGTCTGAAACTGCACAGGTTATATTAAGAAAGTGATTGAATTCATGATTGACATGGTAGACTGGTATGTTTTCTCAAACTAAGTCTGATTTGGACAGTGAATTTGAGGCAATTTACTCCCGCGGTCATCAATTTCACATCGATTTGCCAATTACTAGATCGTGGGTTGCCGGTCTGATTCTGTGCAGTTTGGTGATTCGTAACTAAAAAAATTTTGTCATCATATGTTCAAATTTTGGTTATGTTTGGTCTTTAGCTTGTAACTATGGGTGATGTGTTGTTTCCCTCTATGAGATTTTAAATGTGAAAGAAACAGCTCAAAGTTGCCAATTTTCCCCATAGTAAGTGAGTTTGTGGTGTGTCCCTATAATTTTCTGGGTTATGTTTTGGCTGTAACGTTTGCAATCTTTGACTATGATAATGTAGAATATACCTTTTTATAGAAAGTAAATTAGACGATAAATCCGATATGCATCAGATAAAGTTAACCTGCCCACATAATTGAGAAAATACCAAAAAAAAGCGAGATTTTTGCCCCAAATTTTTCAGCACGTACCCAAATATTTGAATTTTCATGATTTTTCATATTATTTTTTATAAAGAGGATAAAATTGTCTATATAGGACGTTTTTCTCACTTTTTGAAATAGAGCTTATTTTAGGTTTTGAAAAATTCAGAAACATGTTTAAAAATGTGATTTTTACTTTCTTTCCCAAAATTTGGAGTACATATTGAAGAATATCTTAATTAGGAATCGAAAATGAAAAATCAGAAACCGTTTTCTCCCAGATTCACCGATTGATATCGTATGGAAGTTAAACTTACCTTTTACTTTAGTATTTTGGGGTTATCTTGGTCTGAAAATTTGTCAAATTTCGCCAAAATTTAGCATTAAGAAAATCCGTGTTTTGTAAAAGAGTGACTTTTTACGCCATTTCAAGCTGCCCTTCTCAACTAATAACTTTATATTTGAACTTCAAAATGGAATAGTTAGGCACGTGATGGAAATGCGCGCAAAACTAAATTTAAAGACGCGTCCGCTTCATTAGCAGTCAAATTCACCGCGCGAAAAAAACGCGATGCTGCGATTTGCGTTTACGGCGCGAAATGTGCCGTCAAGACCACCGTTAATACCAGGTCTTTTTGTGACTTAACTGGTAAAAATAGCTGCTTTAATTGGCAAAATTCAGGACTAGTTTATCTGGGGTGAATCCCTTTGTTGGTAATGTAGAACACATGTCCCATTTTAAAATAGTGCAAAAACAGAAATTCGTGTTAAAACAAAAACACTATATATACTTGACACCATCCTTAATCAATTCCATACATATGTAGATATTTTTGTTATAAGTCAGCAATCTTTCAAATAGTTGCTTTGCAGCTGAGGTAGTGCTTTTGATGGTCTTTAACGTTGGTATAGTAGGCCCGACCGTTTATGAAAAAGTATAGACGTTGTTCTTTATGGGTCACATCGTAGTGCTCAGCCATCGACCGAAATCAAACTCGCCAGTGACGTCAACGCGAGATTTGAATGTGCGCACCAGTAAACCGCGCGTATGGCAAACGCTCCAGTTCAAATCATGGCGAGTTTTTCCCGCGCATGTCGAGTTTTACGCGCTGTTGGATATCGAGTTTTCCTCGCCATTGTCGAGTGTGCAGCGTTATATGTCGAGTTTCATTACAGCGCTATCCTGTCCATTTTTGCCCTCTATACAATCGAGGTTTGTGTTCTCTATCTGGTGAGTTTGACATAAATCATGTTCAGTTTTACGCTCCACGTATCAATCATGGCGAGTTTTTCCCGCGCCTGTCCAGTTTCACCGCGCTGTGTAATCGAGTTTTCCTCGCATAATTCGAGTGTGCAGCGTTATATTCCCGAGTTTATATAGCGCTAATATGTTCCAGTTATCCCTCTATACATCGAGTTTTGCTCTCTATATGGTGATTTGACATATCATGTCCAGTTTCAACATCTCGACATGAATTTTTTTCTCAACATGAGGAAAACTGCTACATGATTTTTTGGTGATGTGTAAAAAAATCATGTCGAGTTTGGCTCATGTTGAGAAAAAAATCATGTCGAGTTTGCTCATGTGTGAGAAAAAATAATGTCGAGTTTGCTCATGTTGAGAAAAAAATCATGTCGATTTGCTCATGTTGAGAAAAATCATGTCCATGTTTTTACATGTTGAAAAAAATATGGTCCAATTTTTTTAAACGTCGGCATGTATCTGGACATGATTTATTCTGGACATGATTTATGAAACTCGATACATAGAGTTCAAACGGATAGGCAACGCTGTAAACTCGACAAATAGCGGGGTAAACCTCGATATACAGCGCAAATGAAACTCGCCATGATTTTATACGTAGAGGCGTGCCATAACGCGCGCGCGGCTTAGAGAGACGCGCGCCGTCCGGCGTTTTACACGCAGCGAACAAAGACTGCCATATCCTGGACACGGTGCGTAAAAGCTGTAAGTCAAGGTTTAAGGGTTTACGTGTGCTTTGTGTACGCGCAAGCTGCTGTTTACACCTCAGCATTCTTTTTGGAGCCCAGTCCATGGACAAATGAAGAATTTTAGGTTTTGAGCTGCGAAGTGTAATCAATGCGCAGATACCGCGAATAACGTGCGCTTGTTTGCTTTTGTTGTTCAAACGCGCATCTCTACGCCTGCGTTCCTTCTTGCTGCATGCCCGAATGTTGTCGCGGATTATTTCTTGCCAGCCCACAGAACGCCCATTTGAAAAAGTGTCCAATTTCATGGTTTTCGGCGTGTAATGGAAAAATAAGTCGGTGACCCTCAATTTTTTATTTCAAAATTTTGAAGAACGACATCGGGACCCCCTCAACACATATTTAGCAATTACAAATTTTATCGAGAGGTTTTATTGTGTAAGTTGGGATCGAAACGTCAAATTGGACTTTTCCCCATTGACTTGCGTGGTTTAAAAGTGACAACATACTTTTTTGTTTTTGGTATATAAAAAAAAGTCGGACCCCTATTTTTAATTCAGATTCTTAATCAGCACCGTTGTAATTACCATATCTGTGCTTCTGAAATTTTATCGGTAATCGCTAACACGTCCAAACGCACCTTAATATGAAAGCACTGTGGCTGCACGGAGGTATTAATGGACTAGTTTAAGTGCATATAACGTGGTGTTTTGATTACTCTCTTACGCAAATGTGCAAAATATACACAACACCAGGACCAGGCCCCCTAGCACTGATAATGAAGCACAAGATCGTAAAACTAGGTCGATGTTGAGACCCGTTTTTTACTTTTGGTTGACGTTGCCTTCGTAATAACAAGGGCGGTGTTTTTGTTTCCTTGGCTTATATCGACCTCTGTGGATTCGTAGCTACCATAGGCTCAATAGAAGTTTGCGGACTCGTACGCAAAGGTTACAGCGCGCAAATTAAAACTCTCGGATTTTTAAATACGTGCATCACCCTAACTCGATTAAAAAATCCCGAATACCGTCTTTTTCATCATTTATCGTCTTGTTCTTTTTAATCCCGGGTAGAGATGACTGACGGCCAGTTCCTAAACGACACGTACCAATCATTTGTTGCAACCCCGCACTGGACGAAACTGTATTCACCACCATATACGACAACCATAGCACTACAATTAACGATTATCGTAAGACTGTGACAGTATATCCCCAAAGGAGTAAGAAGAAGGCGATGAATACTAACAGTTTTCGACTTGCAATGTTGGGGCTATGTCATGGCTATGTTTCGTACTGCAGTAGGTTTTATAAAGTGCGTAACTTTGACCCTGTTGAATAACAACCACTAAAAATTTTTACTAAACTACAGAGGCAATGCCTTTGTTATTGAACCCGAAAAATCTACGGGTCTTTATTCCGAAGGGTCTTTATTCCGAAGAACCGTTATATTGCAAATTCACCAAACTATAAGGCGTTAATCCGAAGGGTTTTTTCCGAATGACCATTATTCCGAATTGCCGTTATTCGATTTTTTACATTGGATCGTTATTCTGCCATTATTTTTGCGTAGAAGAACTCGGTCTCCGGTTAAACTGGTAAAAATAATGCAATCGCCGTACATAATACTGGCTCCCAAAATCATACTTTATTCTCTAATTTTCAAAACAATTGTTCAAAAAAACCTCATTTTTTATTTTTTATTTATTTTGGGGGATTTTTGTTTTTTTTTTTAAATTGTTGCGGTTATGCTGTATTGAATGTCCTGGTTCTGCTATAAACGGTTTTTACGTAGGCCTATTACTCTATAGATCATGCAGACCTCGGAAAATGTATAACTTTACCATGTTTCTGACATCACGGAATATGGTAGCCTATTAACAATGGCATGCATGGACCTGAGGTTCGTATTTGAACTGCAAGACGTGATCAGAGAATGGCGGCATGGACCTTGTCCAAAAATTTTCACAGTGAATAATTGTACTCGATGACACCGTCGATTTGACTGTATGTCTTTCATTGGTAATAAGCAGCATCACTTAAAGGCTGACCCGAGATTTCGAAATATACTATTTTTGTGTAGAAATTAAAAATCGACAACTAGAAATAAAGATAGTAACCTAAAATACTAAAGTTCCAAAGTTAAGATGAATTGGATGTTTCGGTTTCATGTAGTAAACGTTTATAATATGCAATATAACAGTGTCATAGGATACCGTGGTATAACAAAATTTGCCGGATCCGGAATTTTTATAACAAAGCTGTGATTTTCTATATGAAGGACTTCATTTGAGCTTAGTTATTTCACACATGGATTCTTAAATATGGACCAAGCATTAATATATGCAAAAAAGACAATTTGTTTGAAAATTGAGTGCCCCTCTCGGGAAATCTCTGAGTCAGCCTTTAAGGGTTTGGGTCATATCTCGTCCCCTTAGAGCCTAGAACTGTCTATGTCCATTTTGGGATTTTCGACCATCCATTGTATCAACGAGTGTAGGCCAATATATCAACTTTGAAAAAGTATCACTCCTAAATAGAAGTGTTAATGATTGGCTAAAGTTATTTAACACTTCAACGTGTAAAACAAACACACTTGACCTCTTTGACTAGGTTAAAGGCGCATAAGGGTCAATACCATAGTGCTTACACTGTCTTAAGTCAATGATCAGAGATCACGTTTGGTCAAATACAGGAAAAATGTGAGTGCTAAAAAGTAATTAATTTGATTAGTCTTAACACAAACCCGTGTTACAACAAATCGAAATATTAACCTGTTGTCCTCTAAATTATTTACCCTCAGTGGTTGATTAATTAACAGCTACAAACTTTTGGCAGTGTTCATAATCAATCATTGAGTGTTAATAATTTAATCATGTAAACATGTTTTTAATAAGCAAGCGCTGAACAAGCCTTTGTAGACAACTCGTATCCACGTATTGAAAGCGGGATTGAAAGCTAATTGAAAATCTATAGTCCAACCAGTTTAAAATACGACCCCCATTGGTCCCCCCACCTTTTCGTTCTTATCATTAACCCCTACGACGGCGTTATAAATCGACGGGAACCACACAGGAATTCGCCCTTTTTTAACAATTTGTAATTATTTGTAGTCCGATATTCAAACAAAACATTATTTAATACTCCCTTCTGTTTGGGATATTTTGTTTTCGCTTCTCGAAAATTTAGTTTTTAATGTACTTGTTTTTCTAACATTAACCTAATGAATATGTTGTTTTCTGATGTTTTAAAATCATGCTTGGAATAATGAACCCATGACGCAAATATGCTGCTAGCGCCCGATGCAATGACGTTTAAATTCGGAAACGTGTTTGTACCAGTCGCTTGTAAGCGCTGGTGGTAATCTAACCAGGGCCTTATACTCTTAACACAGCGTGCAAAATCGATCGTTCCTTCGCATACATTAAAAAGGCAGGCACATCACAACACAGATTGGCTGGCGATGGCGAATTTCACGATTGTTGTCAGATTAACAAAAATTTTTATTGTCCAATTTCATATTTTTTTTCTGAATGGGAATCAAGGGTCAGGGGTTGGCATGGTCCTGCTCTAGTCCGAGGTTACTCTTCCTACACTCATATTGGGTTTTGGTCGTGTACTAGGTCATTAAGACACTATCAGTGATTTGCTACATCAGCAAATCTAAAAAATCATCAAAATCAATTGTCTCACGTAGGTAACAATACAGTATCCGAAACATCCCGCAATGATAAACCAGAAGCAACCTAATAAGGACAGACTCATGGAATCGGAGATTTATTCATTATTGTCCGAACGGACACTACTACAACACTTAATTGAATGGAGAATCGTATCTTGGAACCATGCCGTTTTCTCTTTCTTCCTTTTCTGGTCAATTGTACAGCTGAAAAGGTAACTTATTATAATTCCCACAGACTTATCTTCACTTGAAGGCTATTTCCTCGCAATTTAAAATTTTTGCAAATCCACTGATATTGTCTTTAAAGTATATAGCTATTACGGGGGTCCATCACACATTTTTTTAAATTTAAAACTGGCATTTACTCCCTTGACATACCAATCCATACCAAATTCACTGATTCTTATTTATACGGATAGTGCATTTAATGTCAAATGACAATGTACTTACGAGAATGTTTGGCGTCAATAACTGGCGCAAAATGAAAGAAATCATGAAAATTGAAGGCACTGAAGTATACTAAAATTTGTCCTTTATTACATTCTACATCGAAAACTAACTTGTAGAAAACTGTTTTAATATAATACCTCAGTATTGCTTTATTTTTGTCCTAGTATTATATATTCATGATCTACACCCAGGGAATCGGAATATACCCAGAGAGGTCGGTAAGTGAAGTATTTTAAACTTTTTTCACTACACAGGTTTTTGTGTCGGAAAAGCCCGCGATATCTATACTTAGTCTTCATCATGCTCATGGCTATGGCGTGTCAAGCTAGGTCTACTCATCGGAATCGTGAAACGAAAGCAAACATTGCAATGCAAATGAATTCGCTGTTTTCTATTGTCATTTGTGGTACCTTTGTAGTTGTTGCACTCATGACAGCTTAGTAACTTACAGATTATAAAGGCCTAGCTCTTGCGTCCATGTCATAACTTAGCTTAGGGCTACCTAAACAGGCCACATTTCATGTGAGTTTAGGCATGTTAGGACATGTGAATCATTAATCTCACCTTTTTAGGTGCGATTAATACTTATTAACACCCACTGCTGGCCTAGCATGCCTAGGCATCCTTCTAAGGCTTTGCTGGCCTAGGAGGCTAAGCTATGCTGGGCCTAGGCAGGCCTAGGCTAGGCGGACCCTAGGCTAGGCTGGCATTGCTCATATCAACATTTAACATGCCATCATCAGAATCAACTAAATTTTTAGTTTAGCCTTTAAGTACACGCCACTAGCCAGCTAGGCTAGGCCGGCCTAGGAGGCTAGGCTAGCTGGCCTAGGCAGGCCCTAGGCTAGGCTGTCATTGCTCATACAACATTTAACATGCCATCATCAGAATCAACTTTCCTGTAAAACTGCAAATTTCCCGGGGATATGATCAAAATTTTCCCCTCTACGATAGTAAAATTTCCCTGCAAGATTTCAAAATTTCCCTTTAATTCTTATGTATTTTCTTTATTTTAAGGTTAAAAATGTCCCTCCAAATAGCAAAATTTCCTGGGAATTACATTCCCAAATTCCCCCACTTTTTCCAGGCTCGCTTGCTTATTATTGATGTCAATCCCCAAAGAAAATGAGGTTACGGAGGGCTAGTCTCGGCCAACATAAGAACAATGCCCAGCAATCTTTGCAAACGATCGAAGTTGGATAGAAGTGCACACTACATTTGGACACGTGAGACAAGTTTCTTCTGACTATAGGCCTAGGCCGTGCTTTACGAAGTTTTGTTCACGTAATGACCCTTAGCTTTATTATTGGGCCACAACCAGTTTGACCAGTGACATGACATTGATATATATTTGTAATTGTGGAGTTGTTTGTGCAATGCTCCTTTGTTAACCAGATAATTATTAGCCTGAGACCTAGGCCTATATAGCCAACGGCCCGGCCCTGGGTAAAGCACCGACTAGCCCTGCTTGTATAGCTACAACAAACTTTGCGAGTTACCACAAATACGGGTGGCGATTATTCGGTGATCGTTTTGCTTCCAAGCATTACGTACGAATCCAATACACGCTATGCAAAATATCCACACTGCTTTTCTTGCGCATGTTTGTGTGCCAGCATTAATTCCATATCAGTTCACACGTTATTGTTATGGAGTCCCCCTATTTACCGATTGGGCCGTGCCTCCCAAATATAACTCACGACACTCACTACTGCAGCAGCAGTCAGGTGAGATTACAGAAAGAGAGTCAAGAAAAAAACCCATACACTTCAAAACACCAAAATATATAACACAAACCCCGTAAAAATTTACCGGCGAATGATGCTGCTGTAAATATCTCAGGGGAGGCATGCAGCCAAAATCAATATTTTTAGTTTTACATTGGTTTAACGCGTAAAGCGATATCTGAACGAAAAATTATGATTTTTTTTTATGTGTCAAGGCTGGGGTGATAAACAATTTGTTTTTTTACCAAGCGCCATACTATTCGGCTAGAATAGATCGAACTTAAATACGACTTAAACTAGGGGCCGGACCAATCTGAAATCGCTGGATTTGGGCATTTGGGATTTCCAAACTGTAACAGTAATTTCACGTCATTTTTCCCCCAAAGTCAAAGACCCTTGAGGTCAAATTGTCAAGAGTCAAAATGAAAATGAAGTCAAAATTGTAATTTATTGAAATAAGGGGTGGGTCGGCACGTGTATTGTCCCGTTGTTTGTTTGTCGTAAAAACCGTCGGGGGGCTTTACATGGGATTCCAAGATGTGCGCGGGTTAGACCCAAGGCTTTACTCTTTATACTTAAGCCTTTAATTTTAAACATGGCAGCCCTTTAACTTTGTAAATGATGGAATGACCCTTTTATTCAGATGGAAGGACCGCTTTAAATTCGTAGATGAAGACCCTTTAATTGGCAAAGGAATAACCCTTTACTTCATAATGAAGGAATGAACCCTTTAATCTTTAATTGTAAATGGAGAATTACCCTTTATTGGTAAATGAAAGGAATGAGCTTTACTTGGAAATGAAGGACTCTTTTTGGGTAAATGAAGGAATGGCCCTTTAATAGGCAAATGAAGGATGATCCTTTAATTGGTAAATGAAGGAGTGACCCTTTAATTGGTAAATGAAGGAAGACCCTTTCATTGGTAAATGAAGAATGACCCTTTAATTGTAATACTGTAATGAAGGAATGAACCCTTTAATTGGTAAATGAATGAACCTTCAATTGTAAACAAAAGAACGACCTTTAGTTGCTACATAATGAATGACCCGTTAATTGGTAAATACGGGAATGACCTTTATTGGTAACATAAGGAATGTACCCTTTTATTGGTAAATGAAGAATGACGCTGTAAATAAATAATGAACCACTTTTTTTTTTTTTAATTGTAAATGACAGGAATGACCCTTTATTGGGATATGAAGGAATGACCCTTTATTGGTAAATGAAGGAATGCCCATTTATTGGTAATGAATGACCCTTTAAATTGGTAATGAAGGAGTCCCCGTTTAATTGGTAAATTGATGACCCTTTAATTGGTAATTGAAGGATGACCCTTTAACCCTTTAATTGGTAATGAAGGATGACCCTTTCATTGGTAACTAAGGAATGACCCTTTAATTGGTAATGAATGGAATGACCCTTTAATTGGTAAATGAAGGAATGACCCTTTTAATTGGGTAAAATAAAAGATAACACCTAAATATTATGGTATAAATGAAAAGGAAATGGTCCCGTCTGTAATCCCTTAAAGCATAATTGCACATTTTTGAAGATCGCCCCCCATGTTCAAAATGTGGATATTTTGGCACAGTTACGTTTGTGATTGTCTATAGATTAGAAACTATACCTTGTGAACAAGAAGGCTAAAAAATGCGTAGTATCATAATTAAGTCGATTTTGTAATTGAATTTGGATCCCAGATTGAACTTAAACGGTAGAGCTGGAAATGCTCGTTTATGTCCGTCCTGATGAAATAGGGCCACCCACCCCGCGCCCTCGAGAATGACCCTCTAACTTGATTTGCCTGAACAATAAAACAACTAATGGATGAGCGGAGACACGTACATGGCGCTATTTTTTCCCCCGGCCTATTTTCACATTGGAAGGCGTTTCCAGCAGTCGTGTTGAATTATTATCGGGGATCCCATAATAATTATTCTTATTGCCAAATTCACTAACATTCGAATATGTAACACTACACAGACACATACATTCCTTTACTTAACCATCACAGGTATGGTTTTACTAGCCCTTACCAATGAAACCGTGTAAAAATCTCAATTTTTTGAACAATTGGGGTCGCTCTTCAAAAAAATGTGCTAATCTGGCTTTTCATACCCTACCTACCCACTATGGGCAGATATTATGGTATAAAAATCCCCCTCACCCTTGCAGCAAGAAACAAAATCCCAATTCATTTACTTGGTTTCCCACGGAGGTAGTAAAGTCAAGAGGTCACCATGAGGCCATCAAGGGGTTGTGTATGACGATGTAATTAGTATGAATCAATTGATGGCGCCTTGGCCCCTGCACTGAGAGTCACTGCATTGGCGGGGCTAACTAATTGAGCCAGGCCAGAGCATGCATCTAAGTCCATTTTGCAGTCAATGCTGATAGGCAATATGCACAATGTAATTGTCATTGAGCAGGGTGAGCGTGATCGAGTACTGAGTTGGGGTATACTGTGGAGTGATTGACCTTCACACCCGTAGTCTACAACATATAGGCCTAACTAATGCTTTTTTCAAACAATCAATAATAGCAATAATAGCGATCTCCCCTTCTTGATCTTCGATTGTATCTTGTGCAGTCAAGCACAAGTACATCGAGTAGCCCTGGACTAGCACACATTTGTAACACATCTCAAGTACAAAAGTTGAGTTAATTAGTAGACAGCCTGACGACCCCCTTACGCGACTCTTAGTGGCCGCAAGTGGTGCCTTAAGTGGAGTGGGCCAAGACAAAGATTGTACAGGGTTCAAATTTTTAAATGATCCAGTCATGTTAAAGTAGACCATATTATATGTGTCAACCATAAGGATTCGAAAAGGTATAGTTTGTTTATTTACGCTAAAGTTTTCAGATTTTAGAGGCTAAAAACAGCAAAAATCATAAAAGGGTCAATTTCAGTTGTACATGGGTCAATTTTAAATTTGCTCCGATTTTGGATAAAAATGGTGACATTATTGGTGAGCTCATAGGAGTAAAATAAAGAATAGGTTTTGAGTTTCTCAAGCTTCCTTAAGAAAGTATGGGGGTAACAATATCAAGCCCCATTGAATCAATGGAGTTTGACCTTCTGTGCCCCCTACATCGAATCTCCACTAACATTTAAGAAGTTAAACTATTCCTTATTTTAACCCCTAATGAACTCCACCAAATAATATGCACCATTTTTTGTCCAATCGGAGCAACTTTAAAATTTGACCCCTTTACAACTGAAATTGACCTTAGTATTGACTTTTTGCTGTGTTTAGCCTATAACTCTGAAAACTTTGGCTTTACCTATTACAAACTATACCTTTTCTCTGAATCCTATGTTAGACACATAACGTGGTGTGCTTTTCAACCTGATTGGATCCTTTAAAAAAAATTTGACCACCCCTGTACAACCGTTGTTTTGGCCCCCTCTCCTTAAGTCACCATTTGCGGCACTTAAATCATGTTTCAGGGTCCCTGTTAGGCTGTCAACATATTAAAATCACTCAACCCCTTTGTACTTGAGATGTGTTACAATGTTCGCTAGCCTCCCGGGTTAAGTCCATTAAATTGGGAATTCTGCAGGGCATTTTCTATGGCAAATATGAGCAGAATAAAAGGAATCGAGCGCCTCGCTTCGCAGGTTCTACCTGCATCAATTATTTCGATTTAAACGTGTTTCAAATTAATACTTTTTTTAGCACTCACATTCTTTCCTGTAATTTGACCAAACTTGGTCTCACTTATCATTGACTAAGACAGGGTCATTCGATGGTTTGACCCCTATGCGACCTTTACCTAGTCAACGAGGTCAAGTGATGTTTTTTGTTTTAAACACGTTGAAGTGTTAAATAACCGTTAGCCATATCATTAACACTTCTATTTAGGTTAAGTGACATAAACCTGGAAGATTACTAATTATTCTAAATGTTCAAGTACTTCTTATACTGGATTTTTTTTATTTTGTAGCAATAATCAAACTTTAAAACTGTCTATACTCAAAATTCCATTTTTGGAATAGACAGTTCGGCTCTAAGGGACATATACTTCCCGCCATGAAATCTCCTTTTTCAAACTTCGCATAGGCTAAATACGGTATCATCGAGATGATCGAAAAATTAAAGAAAAAAATCGGGGGTCACCGATGTCACTTTGAGTTAAAAACCATGGCAAAATACAAATTTTCGCCAAAATCCCGGGGGGATCCGTCTTCATGATAGACAAGGGGGGTGGTACCATCGTGTCCAAGATCACGTAAAAGGGTTGGTTAGTAGTTTTTCAGGATCAGGAACGTAACGTACGTAACGTGAAAAGGTCTAAAAATCACCCAAACTCAGAAAAAGGGTTATATTTTCTAAATGAGGACTTACGCATTTAGGGTCCATATCATTTCAGAATAAAAAAAAATTAAAAAGTTGTTCCGGAAGTCTGTACTTGCTTAAAAACTGGGCTTTCTAATCCCTAAATTTCCAAAATTTTCGCGCTACGCGCGGTTTAAAAAAGAACCATCATACACATGATTTGTGTACACGCCCATTGGTTTGAGATTGAGAAATAACAACTCCTTTTGCGGCCTGATTATGTCGACTAAATTGTTATATATCACTTACCCATTAAAACGGACAATGTTTGGGAATTAAAACTCATTTAAATTTATTTAAATGTCAGTCAATTCTAGGTTTATAATTTTCTTTAAAATAACTTGGGGACAAATTGGGTGCATAATTGCGCGGGGGATTCTGTAATTTTCAGGGAAATTGCCGATTATCGCTGCCCTTCCAAATGCGGAGGAGGAAAAATAAAGTTTTCTATAATGCGACTCGAATTCTCCCGGATACTTTAGACCCATAGGATTATGTCGCTAAATTGTTCTATATCACTGACCCATGAAACGGACATGTTTTAGATTAAAACTCATTTAAATTTATTTAAGTCGTCAATTCTAGTTTTAATTTTCTAATAAAATTAACTTTTGGTGGGGAATTAAATTTGGGTGCATATGCGAGGATTTCTGTAATTTTCAGGGAAATGACCGATTTATCGCTTGCCTTTCACAAAAGCGGGAGGAAAAATAACGTGTTCTAAAATGCGAATCTGCCAGGATACTTTAGACCCATAGGAAATGTCTTGAAAACTAAATACCTCAAGTTTCCGATTACGAACTCTGAACACCTTAAATTGATGATTAGGTCAAATAAAACCGTACATGCCCGACGAACTATATTTTTTGTTTATACCGGCGATCATTGGCCTATATGCATTTTAAAGTAACAACTTCAAATACCAAATTGTTTTTTATCAAATTGCATGAGGGAAAATGCTGGCATGGGTTCCGCACTTCGCGCGAGAGAGAGCGGCACCCCCTCCCACGCAACTTACTATATTGATTCCTGTGACACTTTAAGGTATTTGCGTAGTCAGGAACCTATCGATGAATTCGCCTTAAATTAAATATATGTTATTTTAAAGGTGTAGATACAAATCTTGAAAAAAATTAGGGGTGTACGGGGTATGCTCGGATTTTGGTTTTGAGCTATGAATGGTTTAAAAAGGGCCTTTTCGGTGAAAAGTTACTACAGTATAAGTCTATGAGAAAATTCAAATTTGCAACACATTATGCATTATAGCGAAAAAACGATTCATAGCATTTTTTAATTGTCATTTATGTTCAGGGTTTTCATGAGATCTTTTCGAAAATGTATAAAAAAATTAGGGGGTGCCGGGATTACTTTTCCAGATAAATGGCAAAATATGTCAAAAATATGTCTATTTTGTCACAGGGCCGTTGTCAAATCCGAGACGCATATGCACCATTTGGGTGATACCATGCGCTTGATAAAGCGCGATCGAACGCTATTTTTCGCTTAACGGCCAGACGCTTCTTCGATGGCCTAAACAAAATTGAAATCCGTTTACTTTCTGGGTTCTGGTTATAGACTATAAGGTCTTCTCTAAATCATTTTTAGCATTTACCAAAATAACATGTCAAGAAACAGTGAAAGGCCTATAAGGGTTTGGCCATTTAAAAGTGTGATAGCTGACAGCAGGGGGCAATTTTCCATGTTTGTCACAGTTTTTAATTTATTGTCGTATAAATTGTCTGAGTTTGGTTCAATGTTTAGGATTTTACTATATCTATATATATGCCATTATTACTCAAACTTTGTTCATTTATTCATATTTATCTTATTGTATGTGGTTGGTTCTTATGTCAAGAAATCTCTTGGAAAAAACTTCAATTGGTAGGATCTGCCGCAAAGGGCGGTGAAGGCTTGATGAAATGAGAACTGTTGTAGCGTCAGCCAAACGTAAAGTGAACATAATTGAGGAAATTAGTGAACAAAGGGTTCAAAACGCTTCCTAATTTCGGTAACGATTAAATTGGTAAAATTAATTTATGCACAATGGTTTAAAAAGGGGGCAGATTCCATAGGGCAGCTGAGGTCTACTTATAAACTGTCGGAAAACAGTCCCGAAAAAACCCAAACTGGGCCTGAGTTCCCCGATGCCACACCCCTACATCATGTGTGCACCTTTCCTAATGAAGAACCAATCTTTGTAGGCACTTTGTATAACGAAAAAGGTTCTGTCGGTGGCCAAGAAAAGGCGTTCTGTGTAGAATCTTAACTTAATCTAGGTCAGCTTCTTAAAACAAAAAAATCATGGAGTCTACCGAGTACCTTTTGAGAATTCATGCGAAAATCCTTATCTTTCTTGAAAAAATGAACCCTTTGGACATCTTGTGCAGGACAGCTCGACAACAAAACGCAGAATAGAATAATACGCAATGTGTTGAGCGCGTGTATCTGAGTGTTTGCGGGACCAGGCGGTTATATGACGGGATCCAAATAAATAGGGATGGACACTCGATCAAGAGAATGGAGGCCTACTGCATGAAATCTGCCTGAAATCGTTAGCTATAGTTCGCAGTCGTCCGTGGCGCTAATTACGATACGTCATCTACGGTATACGTCATGCTGCATAATTATTACGTCATGCTGCATAAATTATTTGTCTGCTGCATAAATTAGTAGCTGCTGATTAGGTTAGCTTATCGAAAATGGGGCGCTATCCACGATATCGAAATGGTCTATGGGCATTTGTACACAGTGTCACCCACCTGGTATCGATTCTTTCGATTTAGGCCTATAACATTCGATTTCACTATTTTTATCTTTTCGGTTCTGAATCCGAGTTTGGTGTTATATACTTTGTGTAAATCCTATATTCTGCAGTTTGTGATGACAGGAGAGGCCATGACCCGGTTTTAAGGACCTATTAATTAGGGTTTGATAGATTTTGTCTTAAAAGGCCGACATGTCAATGAGGGATTATTGCAATGACCCTCGAATTATCAGGAAGATTTCGAATAAAATAACTCTATTGGAAAGGCCAACACTATTCGAAGGGGTCCCCCCACCGTCCACAACCGATGAAGTAGCAACATTTTTCCAGCACAAATGAATACCGAACCAAATTCGGAACATTGGGGAAGCTAAAAGCTTTTTCTCTATTGATTATAAAATAGGCATACGAATTACCAAAAATATAAAAAAAACACATAATGCAAAGGACCCCAATTGCGCAGTTTAAGCATAGTGAGGTCTCGTATCGGGCTTGACTCGCCAATATCTACGTAATATTACGCAATTGAACTATTATTTCAAAACAGTGAAAGCACCAGAAATTATATCTGTTTTGGAGGAAATGGGGAACAGACGAACAATAATCACGAAATTCATGTAAATTTGGGTAATTTTACTGCTGAGATTAAGGGGACAGCCACAAGTCTCTGTTCGAGACAAATATGCGGACAACGCTCTAATGAGGAGGGCCAATTTTCCCTCCCCCATTTCTCAGTGCCTCCAAGATGCCAGGGAGAAACACAATGAAGAAACCAGTGTTGAACAAAGGACAATAAAGGAAAGGATGGTTCATGTTCAAAGGTCCCATGCATCCACCCTATACTCGCGCGCTCGTGCGTAAAGAATGTTTTTATTTTGCGTAAAAACTGTTGCTACGCGGGATGTGCGCTCTTATTTGTTAAGCGCGGGCAATCGACGCTTCAGGCTGCAGAAGACATTTCGGAAGATATTGAGGCTTGGAACGATGCCAAAAGTTGATATATGACCCAAACTCCTTAAAGGTCCATGGACATGCTTTAAACATTCTTATAATACCACCAAAAAATGGTTTCATTCATATTATGTATTGGTATCAATGTAAAATCTGCATGAAGCAGTAATTGAGAAACCGTATATTTGATAAAAATTGGGCATAATATCATGTGTTTTGGACAAGCTTTCAAAGGAAATTCCAAAATGAAAGTGATTATCGCGCTGGCAAGCGTGACCCAGAAGTGACGTCCGAGTAACAAAAAAAAAAAAAAAAAAAAAAACGTCATCGTGGAACGGACGTGCGCGTGGCCCAGTTTTCTTGCATACGTACACAGTTGACTTCTCGTGATATGCGTCGTACGTGTTGTATCATATGGCATAATTTATCTTGATTTGATGCTTTAAAATTACGATTATAATGTGCTGTATTGTCGACGGCTGCACCAGCGGTGACCGTACCGACAAGGAGAATCAGAACAGAATGGCTTTATTCAAGTTCCCAGACAAAGAAACCGACAAGGAGAGATATCTGGAGTGTGCGGTGCGGTTAGCCCACGTGTGAGCTTTGTTTACAACTTGTTACTCTGACGTCATTAAACGGGGTCAAATCCAACTCCAGCATCTTGATACGCGTTCGCGAAAACAGGAGAAGGCCCTGCCAGTTTGGGTATATTTATCCTTGAAATTTAACACTTTCCCGATGTTCACTTTTAAAAATCTGTGTTGCGATATGATCAGGATACTGTTGAGGTACGAAAATGTAAGAAATTAGGAAATGTCTACTCAGCCATGTCCATGGACCTTTAACCCGGACCTTTAAGGGGTTTGACGTGTGATTTGTGTACGCGCAAGCTGCTTTACACCTTCAGCATTCTGTTTAGAGCCCAGTCATGGACAAATGGAAGAATTTAGTTTTGAGCTGCGATGGTATCATGCGCAGATACCGCGAATAACTGTGCGCTTGTTTGCGTTTATTAAAATCGCGCATCTCTACGCCTGCGTTCCTGCTTTGCTGCATGCCGAATGTGGCGCGGATTTTACTTGCCGCCCAACAAGACGCCCAATTTGAAAAAAAGTGTCCAATTTTAGTGGTTTTCGGCGTGTAATGGAAAAAGTAAGTCGGTGACCCTCATTTTTTATTTCAAAATTTTGAAGAACGACATCGGGACCTCAACATATTTAGAAATTACAAAATTTTATCGAGTGGTTTTTATTTTGTAGGCGATCTAAACGTCAAATTTTGACTTTTCCCATAGACTTGCGTGGTTTAAAAAGTGACATCATACCTTTTTTGTTTTGGCTATAGCTCAAAAACAAAGTCGGTGACCCCCATTTTTTATTTCAGATTCTTAATCAGCACCGTTGTAAATACCATATATGTGAATTCTGGAAAATTTTATCGAGTAGATCACTACCACCGTCAACCCCTTAAAACTGCTGTTGGAAAAAAAGTGATCTTCTTGTTATCGCCACAAAGGTCTGTCGCTATCAAGAAAGCAAAGGCAACCCCGCCAGCAACCTAGGACGAGGCTGTACAAAAAATACTAAAACTAAAACCAACAGAAGTCTCAGTTGAAAAATAAAACTGATAGTAAATGAAATTAAGAAACTCATTCCTGTGTCTATGGGAACAGAGCTGTACAAGCTGCTGAAGAAATAAATTACATCGTAACCATCACAAAGATGAATCCTCATTATCTGGAGGTAGGGTTCCACTTGATGAGGTTCGGTTCTTTTGTAATTTAAAGTGACACGATTTCCAACATCCATTGCTTTGAGCAATATCTAAATCTGGTATTAATCATCTTAGAGTAATCAAATCCGACATGTTTTATAAATTCCATGGAATGCCAAATTAAATAGATGATATACCATTTTTGTTTCAAAGTTAATGGCTTTTTTTTGAGGCCGTCTAATCAATAATTGATTACGCATATGCAACATGTTTTGCCTTTGCCTTGTAACTCTCATATCTGTCTTTGTCCTAAAAAAAATGCGTGTTATTTTCAAGAAATCTCTAATGTTCCTTTAAAAACTGATGGGTTTGTTCTTTAAAGACAGCAAATACTGTAAATCTTAAACTGTTTCCTTTAACAAATACAGCGTTTCATAGTTATCACCAAAATATAAAAATCCAAGCAAAGTATACAAGAAAATTGGTGGGTTTGACTAAGTAGAGCAACAGCTTCGGAGGCCTTGGCACCCTTTCAAAAAGTGTTGCGAAGCAAAGTACAAACATAAATGACGGGAGACTAAAAGTGTAAGACAGACTGGACATGACAAGTGTGAACACTCTTTACAGGCTTACAAATCACCATTTTGCGGTTTGGGGTTTTTTGTTTACACGCTCTTTATTCGTAATTGGCTTTTTGCGTGCCGTTGATTGGCCAAGCCATCGGTGTGCCCCATCAAGGACGAAAGGTCTTAGAGGTCAAATCAGGTTTTAATTTGAGCCTTTCCGAGAACATACGCGAACATCAGCTGGTCGATTTCTTAATAATATCCGTCATGCTTAATCTAAAACAGATTGTAAATTACTTGGCCTGCGCTTTCTGCAAAAGGCGTTCACACTCGGCTTAGCCAAGGATCCTAGGCAGCCACTCAGGGATGGCTTTTCTCCAACCCTCTCCATGAAGAAAAAGGACAGTGACGGAAGAAAAAGGATAGTGACCGAGAAGAAAAAGGAACACTACGGAAGAAAAGGAAGTGCGGAGAAAAAGGACAGTGACGAAAAGAAAAGGATGAAGGAACGAAAAAGGGCCATGACGTAAGGAAGAAAAGGGACAGTGATGTAAAGCCGGTGAGGTGGAAGGAGTCGAGCGCAGAGTCGGGCAGCGACAGTTTTTGATTCAGACAGTTTTGAATCAGATGAAGATGATGAACAAGCATACAGCGGCCGCGCACAGTGTAAGTTTAAAAAAAAGTTTACTCTACATTGTAATCCTTATGATATATGGACAATAGCATACATTCAACATGATATTGGGCATTTTAAAATTTGACCCCTGTGTAAACGTAATTGGCCCCTTTTGAAAAGTGATACCACCATTTTGAGAGTTACTACCTACCTAGCATTGATGTAGAAGCGTCCACACTAAACTACCAAAGGTGTTAAACTTTTTCTGTATGGGGGTCAACGAACTCCTTAATAAGGCCCCTATGATATTTGGCTCCTTCTCTGTCAGGGCGCTGGTGTGGAGTGCCTTTGGCTGCTACAATACAACGAGTAAATCCAGAACGACAGGAATGCTTATGGGAATAGTCCGATTTTAGAAATTCAGAAGGAACCGAAAGTTCTCGGATAAACTGCGAGGGGGAACGTGGGTATGGATCGGCACCAAATTCACGTACGCACTGGCTTCGCAAGGAATTGATCCGGGCCGCATTGGTGAAAGGCGAGTGGGAGAGCCATACACCAGCCCCGCCCCCCGCCCAGAAACGATGGATACGTTTTTCGGACCTAACACCCATAGATGAAATATATTTTTTCCTCTTCCACTATGGCGTACTGTTAGCTTTAATTAAAATTGGTACGAGCGCCATGCTAGTAATACGAGGTTGCCGATTCGAGTCCGGTCAAGCGTAACACGGGTTTTTCAACACTTGCGTGCGCTGGCCATCTCCAAGGAAGATTATGAAGATGTCCTTGTCACCTGGAGAAGTAAAAATCAACGTCCTTAAAGATCATTATCATTCGATGTTTTTCGGAGACCAACAGGTGGCGTATAATCTGTTACAATTTCAAACGGAGAATTCCCTGTCAAGTATTAATCCTTAATTTGAGTGATGTAAAATACCATCCATAGAATATAGTTCTCAGATGTCATAGGTTGATCACGTCTCTCAGATTGAGTAAGCGTGGTGACTACCATAGGCTTGACCTTTGTTTTTCTTGTCTATTTTTTTCAGAGCTAACACTGATCCTATTGCATGTTGAGATTCCATCGAACCTAAAGGATATGGAAATATCAAAATCTGATTATGCAAGAATAGACGGAGAAATCAAAGCTTGACGTAATTGATGAACTAATCTCAAACACTCGACCTTTCAAAAGGAACATTCTTTCCGTAATCAACATTTTTGGTTGGGCAATTTGGCATAATTCTTAACATAACCTTTAATAAAAGCCATCAAACAAACCAACTTCTAAGAGACAGAACATCAGTTAGACGCTGCCAACTAGCAGTTTTGTCTATGGTTTAAGTATCAATTCTTCACACCATCCCTAGCCCTGCAACTCACCTCTCTTATGGAAAAATTACCTTTGTTTAGGGCGACCTTCTACACTGCTTGTCTGAGGTGTTCAATACTTCATCAAATTGCTCCATCTTATCTTCAAAATTTCGCCAAACAAAATGTCTCAACATCCCACGCACTCCACTAGAGACTAATTCCATCAACCTCTGACATGTACGACTACTATTCGTAAATCCCGTTGTCATTAACGTTTCATTTGATATAACAATTCTCCAGTACATAACCGTTTTTTCTCTTTGTCCCTCCGATCCGTTTCAACTTGCCAGAATTAATGCGCTAAATCCATGGTACTGAAAACAAACTCAGGGATCATCAATACGGTAAGGATGAAATATTTTTGGTTAAGAATTCCGTATCTATATACTACTACCCATGATCGAAAATACCACAAGCATTAATCAGGACCAAATAATCTGAGGTGGTTGTTTTAATTAAATATCCTCGTAAGAACCGATCACTTGTTTGCCAAAGTTCTGTATTGTGTTTTGGCCGGCGTCTTATATAGTTTATACGTACCCCTTCTATTTATTTGTATGACGAACCAAATCAAGTGTGGCTACAATCACGAGGATGAATACTGGGTATTCATAAATTACTTGATCTTGTTGTTCAGGAGTTGTTCATTCAAAATCGGAATATCATGAATAGTATGGACTCTCTCTGCTTGTAGCACACATGACCATTTTCTATGTTGCATCATAGTATTCATAATCTCCCCCCTTTCTACCAAGGACTGAATGAAATTGACAATGAAGACATCCCTTCCTGAAGTTGGATGACCTAATAGGTCATTATTTAAACTGCATGGTAATAAGACCATGTTGCACAGGCCAGATGCTAAGGTATGAGCAGTCAAAATATCAGAGTTTGAATCTGAATTCCGATCTTGTTCAAATATATTTTGATAATCTCTGGTGCACACAATAATTACTTTAAATAAAGGCAACCGTATATTCAATTTCAGAGTATTTGTGCCACGCTAACTGCATTACATGTCCAATGAATCCGGTGCCGTTCTGAATCAAGGAACCTTCTTGTCCTCGTCTATAAAAATATGAAATTGGCGTAACACCACATTGGTTGTAAAAATCACCAAAAATCTCCATCCAAAGGTACAACGTTACAGACAACACAGTAACCCTATAGACCGTATTCAATAGCCTGCATTTTGGTGGACAAGATTCCAGTATTCCAGTACTACAATACACCTGTCAATGATCCCTGTGCAATCGCTTAACATGGATCGATTGACAGCTGATGTATTATAGTCCTGGAATGTATGCCATCTTGTCCCAACATGTCTGGGTGGCTGACGTCATATTGAATACGCGTACTGTCTATAAGGCGATACCATTATTGGGAGTTTTTTTTTTCTTTTTTGGTCTTAAAATTTATACCTTTATTCTCTAAATTAAATACACGGGTTGTACAGAATGCTTCCAATATAGATATAGGTGTCAGACAGAAATTGTTCTATAATTAGAAATCAATGTTTAACGGATTTTAAAGGCAGAATGGCATGAAAAAATATTCAGACTAATGAAATTGACCGTTAATAAATCAATTCCACAAATTTGAAAACAATTTGGGTGGTTACATTCTGTAAAACAGTAAAAAAACCAACCAGGGTTTATGCAGTTTCATGGGAATTCCCTGCCACTGCATTCAGGTGTTGACATCCCTGCAGAATTGGCAGTGCACCTAGCATGTTTTGTGACAAATTAAAGCATTCAGACTTTGTACTTCATGCCTACAGTAAGATATTGATCTGACAAGTGAAAGTTGGAGTACTTAGGATTAGCACATATGCAATAGCAATGCCTCGTTAGCTGATGACTGCATGCTTTTCAAGATTGATAAATGCTGGCAGTAATGTCAGCATCCTTGGTTGAGAAGTGAAGCTTAGAAGGAAAATAATATACAAATACTATATGGTTAGAGGGAAATAGGGCACACTATTTTCCCGAGGTACTGGCTACGGGCCTAGGGAAAATAGTGTGCCCTATTTCCCGATATAAACCATGTAGTATTTGTTTTATTACACCTCACTGTGACTCTGGGACAAGGTTGTAGGGAAACAGTTCAATCTATTTCCCAAGGGAAATAGCTCGCGTAATAGGAATCAGCCAATGAAATAGCATGATTATTATGTTCATGAATATTCATGAGTTGTAATAATATTAGTTACTCATCCCTTTTTTTACAAAATATACACATCCAAATTGAAATGCACCCGGGGGGTAATGAAATCACTTGAAATAATGAAATCGACCCTTACTGAAATAATTTCCACAAATTTGAAAACAATTTGGAATTTACTTTCGGTAAAACAGTAAAACCAGCAGAGTTTGTGGCAGTTCGTGGCAATTCCTGCCAAGGCAAATCAAGGTGTTGACATCCCTGCCAGAACTTACAGTAATTGTAGCATGTTTTGTGACACAATTACATTGTACTTCAGGCTTAAAGTAAGACATTGATCTGACAAGTGAAAGGTGGATTAGTTAGGATTAGCACATATACAATAGGCCTAGCAATGGTCTGTGGGCTGATGACTGTATATGCTTTTCAAGTTTGATAAAATGCTGCATGGTAGTAATGTCAGCATCCTTGGCTGAGAAGTGAAGCTTAGAAGGAAAGTTATTAGTTGCTCTTCCTTTTTTTACAAAATGTACTCATCCAAATTGTTTTAAAAATTTGTGGAAACTATTTCAGTAAGGGTCGATTTCATCATGTCTGAATATTTTAATGCCATTGTGTCCCTTTAAAGATAGGACTGATATGAGCAATTTTAAGCCGAACAGGAACTATTCCAGTAGATAACGATCAATTGAAAATGTGCGACAGGTGAAAAACAATCGATGGTATAATTTTTCTTTAGTGTTGCTGATATCGTCATCCGTATCTGTGAAAAAACGAGTTTGCTACATTTTTAGTGTCATTTTTGTTGCTCTGAATATTGTATTATTTAGACAGGCATATAGTAACTTGTTAAGATAACTACGGTACGGTGTATTTATGTTTATTAGGTGGCGTTGGTTTTGATCAATACATTTTAAAAAGTTTTAATTTTATGGATTTGAGTAATCTTTTAGTTATCCAAGGTCTTCACAATATTGTATTAATGACAGGATTGGCAATTTCCCGGAAAATAAATATTTCCAACCTTGGGTGGGAAATAGTAGAAAATACCGGGAAATACTGGCATATACCGGGTAATACCTGGTCGATACCCGGGAAATACTATATAGGATGTATAACTTGACCGGACCTCAAGGGGGGTGTTAACCTCAAATAACTATGTTGTAGTAATAATCTGGGCAGGGTTGAAAGGTTTAACTCAAATTCAACTCCGCTCCACTAATAATTTGATTACAATAAAACGACAAGTATTAGCCCTAGATGACGCTCGTGTTTATTTTACCGTGGGGTGTGGGTCTTAACATTTTTGACAATAGGTGTTTTGGTTCTTATGAAAAAGGACCAACTACACTAGGATACAATTAAGAAACAAATCATAGAATTTACAATAAAAACTGCCATGTTCTGCATCCAGCCAGTTATATATACATGCATCGTAACATGTACTTGTCACTTGGCATACAATGTGCACTACCCTGTCTGCTGGCAAAGTTCATTTCTTTACATGGGCCAAGTGAACATTGTCTATCTGTGGCTTTTTAGCCACTTACATTATGTAGTCATTTGATTTAATAATTGTTGAAAGAAATGATGGATTCAAAATCCTTTAAATTGAAATGTTCAAGAATCGACAGATCAATATACAAATATTGACTGTCCATGAGGGACATAGTCAAATCTATTGACCCGAGGTGATCTCAAGGCCGTACTATTTTCCCGAAGCGGAGCTGAGGGAAAATAGTACGGTCTCGATGTGTGATCACCGAGGGTCAATAGATTGACTATGCCCGAATAAAGGGCAGTTAATATTTGTTTATATAACATCATGATAGCTCCTTTTATGCTGCAGTACGATTTTCTGTAGCCCCCTTTCCCCTCTACAGCTAAGACAGAAAATTAATATAATGGCCAAAGAGTAACTTATACCAGGTGTGAAAGGAGATATGGTCCAGAGGAGGGAACCCAGTCGGGCTCCATAGACGACCAACGGAATTTAAAGGGTGAAACTAATATTACGTGAATAATCAAATGAATCGATTGCCCTATTGTTCACCATTGTTCCCGGAATGTGAGACCGGGGCCATATCTCCTGCCACACCTGTTCAAAAACATTACTATCCGGTGTGAAAGTAATCATCTCCGGCAGGTATCATAGTCGGGCGGGCTCCATAGACGACAACGAATAAAGCGTGAAACTAATGTTGCGTGAAGAGTCAACTGAATCGATTGCCCTATTGTTCACCATTGTTCCCGGACTGTGAGCCCGGAGGACTATATCTCCTGCCACACCGGTCCAAAAATTACTATACCGGGCAGAAAGTTGTACTATACCGGGCAGAAAAGGTACTATACCATGTCATGTGACTTTCATTTAACCAATCCGATGACAAGGATCTATGAGGTATATAAAAGACTATATAGTCCAACAGGTAAGTTAGTGATATGAAAACACCATCAATCCTCCCCGTCATAAATTATAGCATGAAAGTGCTTATCTGCGGTTGTTAATTTTCATGATATTTTAAAGAAAATTAAGTTTTGAAAATATAATTTTTTGAGTATTTCCCGTTTATGCCAAAATATGCCTGGTGGTATTTACCGGTGTAAAGTACCGGTATTTACTGCCTGGTATTTCCCGGTGCGGGAAATATACCGGCCAACCCTGAATCGGAAAATTTGAATAAGAGCTCCAGTTTTAAATTTAGTCATAGTACTGTCGGATACCACGGGTTCGTCGAACCTAACACCAAGGGTGCTGTTTTCTTTACACCAAATATTAATTGTTTGTAATTGTGTTGAAAAGGATTTCCTTCTTTCATACCATATGCATGTACTATTTTGTATTCGTATAGTGGACCACATCTTTGAAGAAGCTAAAGAGGCTCTGTTGCAGGACGAACCATTCTATGAGAGCCTTCCATTTCACGAGGATAAGGAAATGTTTCAAACCGCACCTGATATCGCCGAATCGTTGCCATCACTGAGCCCGACAACGGAACCTAAGACTATCGAAAAGGTTTCTTCGAAATCTAAGAAGGTGGACTCCAAAAAGTCGAAACAAGATTCCGCAGATACGAAATCATCAAAGAAGGCGTCGTCGAAATCTTCAAAAGAAGAACCGATGAAATCCTCAGAGAAAGACACGTCAAAATCCGCAAAGAAGGACGCATCAACACCAACGAAGAAACAAGGTTCGCCACATGAAACGCCTACGAAATCCTCAAAGAAAGCGTCGTCGAAATCTTCAAAAGAAGAACCGGTGAAATCCTCAGAGAAAGAAACGTCAAAATCTGCTAAGAAGGACACATCGACACCAACGAAGAAACAAGGTTCGCCACATGAAACGCCGACGAAATCCTCAAAGAAAGCGTCGTCGAAATCCTCAAAAGGAGAACCGATGAAATCCTCAGAGAAAGAAACGTCAAAATCCGCAAAGAAGGAAACATCGAAGAAACAGGATTCAAAAGCGTTGAACTCCCCAAAGAAAGGTTCGACAGAGAAGAAAACAAGGCAAAGTTCAAAAAAGAAAAAACAAGAATCGCCACATGAAAAGCCTAAGAAATCCTCAAAGAAAGCGTCGTCGAAATCCTCAAAAAAAGAACGAATGAAATCCTCAGAGAAAGAAACGTCAAAAGGCGCAAAGAAGGACGCATCAACACCAACGAAGAAACAAGATTCAAAAACGTCGAAATCCCCAAAGAAAGGTTCGACAGAGAAGAAAACAAAGCAAAGTTCAAAAAAGAAAAACAAAGAATCACCACATGAAAAGCCTAAGAAATCTTCAAAGAAAACATCAACGAAATCCTCAAGATCCACAAAGAAGGACACATCGACACAAAGGAAGAAACAGGATTCAAAAGCGTTGAAATCCCCTAAGAAAGGTTCACCAGAGAAGAAAACTAAGGTAGGTTCAAAAAAGAAAAAAAAGACGACAACAACTACAAGTAAGAAAAGGACAAGTGCTAAATCGCCATCAACCAAGAAAAAGACACTCTCATCAAAATCAAAACGAACTAAAGCTAAATCGCCATCAACCAAGAAAAAGACAATCTCATCAAAAGCAAAACGAACCAAAGCTAAATCGCCATCAACCAAGAAAAGGACACTCTCATCAAAATCAAAACGAACTAAAGCTAAATCGCCAGCAACCAAGAAAAAGACACTCTCGTCAAAATCAAAACGAAGTAAAGCTAAATCAGCAGCAACCAAGAAAAAGAGAATCTCGTCAAAATCAAAACGAACTAGGTCAAAATCAAAACGAACTAGAGCAAAATCTACCAAGAAATCTGTTAAGTCGGGTAGAAAATCTAAGAAAAAAACCACCAAGATGAAAATGAAAAACAAGAAAACATAAGAAAAGATCTACCAAGATGAAAAAGAAGAACAAGAAATTTAAGAAAAGATCTACCAAGATGAAAAAGAAGAACAAGAAATTTAAGAAAAGATCTACCAAGATGAAAAGGAAGAACAAGAAATTTAAGAAAAGATCTACCAAGATGAAAAGGAAGAACAAGAAATTTAAGAAAAGATCTACCAAGGTGAAGACCAAGAAAACGAAGAAGATGAAAACAAAGAAGAGGAAGAGATAATTCTTCGAAAAATTACAAAAACAGAATCTGCTTCGCAAGCATTCAAACCCGGCCCTTAGTCATAAGGTTCGTCAGTCATAAGGTTCGCTAGTAATAAATAAAAACTGAGGTTCGCCAGTAATAAAGGGTTAAGGTTAAGTGTGAGGGTTAGGGTATAAGTTTTAGCGTTAGGGTTTAATTTAAATTTTTGAACCCTTTTTCAATTGATGACTATCGAATCCCTTTTCAATTTATGACTAGCGAACCCTTTTTATGATTAATGAACTTAATGACTACGAACCTTAACTATAGTCTGATTTTTTATTCCTGTCAGTAAACGCATATTGTCAATAGTACGAATACATCTGGAGGGGCTGTGTTGAGATGAAAACTAAGAAGCCGTATAGAGGTCTTTCACCTAGCATGCATAACCTATAACAACAGGTGTTTTAGTCGTAGTATTCGTCATTCAGATCAATTTAATACCCGCGACGCGACCTCAAAGTACTTATGCTATTCAAAGCGTGACCCATACTTTTATGCATACATATCCAACATGCATGACGTTCTTTAGATTTAGACGTCCTCACAGGAAATTTGGAATGGACTTTGCCATTCCCGGCAAGATGGCCGCTAATCCAAAAGGTGGAAGACCTCTATTAAAGGTCCCATGAAATGAGCTGATAAACCTACACCAAATCTTTATGGAACATTCCATTCCAATAAACAGGGCCAGAAAAAAGAATACACTACCAGTGACATCATTAGTGAAACTATTGATTTTCAGTCAGTGTCATGAATAGATTCACACCAGTCACCTGGAATTTTCTATTACTCTCTGAAAAATCAATAGTTTCACTAATGATGTCATCACCAACCCAAATATTGAATGCTTTCTGATCCCTCCTTGTAGACTTGACACAATCCACATCAATTCTATTTGCATTTCCTGGGACCTTTAACAGCTGAAATGCTCAGCTTTGTTCAGCAGAACAAGATGCTTTAATATAAACCCAATTTACATGAACCCTTTTTGTATCGAATATGCAATTCGTACCAGATCCAATTGAATAGATTGTCGTACAGTCTGAGACACGCTATCGATTCCTTGTTTGGAGACAATCAAAGAAGGGATAAAGTGTCATGAACATCGAGGCCGGGTGACCTCTTAATCTGAGGAGGATTAGGCCACGTAAATATTGTAGTTCGTTATGAGTGACCAAAACTTTCAGTACTTAGATATATGATTGGACAAAGACGTCAAACATTATTTCTGGAACAAGACGAATAACGTATCAGATTTTCTAATATTCCTGAGTGACGAAAAATACATGCAAGCACGTTGTTGATATAGAGAAATCATACTGGAAAAACAACAACATTTGTCATATTGAAATTCCTGACGTGGTTGTAAAAATGGTGGAGAATTCTGATAGTGGAGATTCCCCCACTTCCAGCATGCAATAATGACAACGACTGAAAATTTTGGCGCGTAATAATTAGTTATTCGTATCATTTTCTTTTCTTATGTTGAATGCTTCAGTTTGTTCAAGTTTGGTGTTTAGAATGTATTCAGTGCATTTGCCTTGCATTATTTTCATCGTGAGAAAAGGGACATTTTTTAATTATGGCCTTAATCTGATCCGACATCGTCACATTACAATTTCTATTGAATTAGTGGGTAAAGTATACACCCTCTCAGAACGAATGGACTCATCGACACGCCCCAAAAACGTTTAATGAACTGACAGGAATAAAAAATCTTACTCAGTTTGACCCGACGGCCCAACACCTGAGGAGAATTACCATTATCAAGGACACAGTTCTCTTCAACACCGCCAAGTAATTAAAAAAACATTCTAAACAGAACAAAAGATTATACAGAATAACTGCAGACAAGAAATAATTGCTAATTCATTATTGACATGGTTGAAGTAAAGTGGATCTGATTACAAATTACAATTTTTGTGCTTATACTGAGCTCAGTAATATATTTCCTCTTACCTCTCACGGTGAATGGACAGACCTAAAACTTTTAATGAGGTCTCACTTGTTTTGAAATCTACTATAGTTTTGAAGCCATTTTAAATCTATTTTTGTCAAGTCAGCTTCTTGTTGCATGATGACTTTTTCGGTTGATGACAGAAAATATTGCCCTTGCCAAGCAAATATCAGACTCGTCTTCTACTCGCCCGATATTTGATCTAGGCTCGGGCGATATTTTCTGTTATCAACCTCAGCCATCCAATATTAACCCAACATTTCATCAGAATCATTGTACGTAGTATATGTTTTATTGTGTGGGGGGGTGTGTGTGTGTGTGTGTGTGTGTGTGTGGTGTGTGTGTGTGGTGTGTGTGTGTGTGTGGTGTGTGTGTGTGTGTGTGTTTTCGATGTGTACGCGAGTACAGGAATTATGTTTAACAAGAAATACGAAATAAAATAAAAGCAACAAGCCTGGGTATATAGCCATTCGACTGTGGTTGATTTATGGATAAGGAATAAAAAAAAATGTTCTACAAGAGTTGGTTCTTGGCTGTTCTGAATACCTTTTAACAATTTGAAGTATAATACCAACAAGGTTGATTAATTCCAAAAGCCGCAGAGCGTAGAATATGCCATTAATAGTAATTTACTGCATATTTTTGATTCTTGTGATTTGTACTTCATTTACCAGAGTAAAATATTTGAACAACTATGGATGCATTTTTTATAAAGGACCTACTAAAACAATCGTTGGATTTTAAAAGTGCAACGAGAGATTTCAAGTCATCCATATTTTCTGTGATATGTAGTGGTTTCATATAGATTAGGCACTCAATAGATTCTCTACCTTTTATTTGGCTACAGAAATAACTTGAAAACAAAAGGTGATAGTATATGCTTATATTTCAATAGAAAACATATGCCGAATTTCCTATTTGCACTTATAGGAAATATTAGAAATTTCACAATTTTCGTATGAAAGAAAGAGTTCTCAGCTTAATCCTTTTTGGGGATATTTTTGATAGAAAGCTTTACTCCAGTGCAAAAATTAGACTTCACATTTTTAGAGACACCTGTTATTTGAAATCTCGGGTAGGCAAAATACACCTAGGCTTAGCAAATGAAAATAAAGCGTTTTCAGAGTTTTAAACATATTGCATGTGATGCTAATGTTTTGATGTCCACAATAGCATTATACACAAAACATTCCTTAATATTATCCTGCCTATAGTTCCATGTATGCTCGTACTTCAACGTTAGATAATAAAACAAAACTTCCCATTGACCAATTAAAGCAATAATGGCACATTTTTTGAAGAGCGCCTCCCATTTTCAAATTTTGATATTTTTGCACAGTTACGTTGGTAATTGTCTATAGGAAACGATACCTGCGAACGAGAATGCTAAAAAATGCGTATTTATCACAAAATAAGCGATTTTGTAATTAAAATTGGGATCCCAGATTGGACTTAACGGCAGAGCTGGAAATGCTACGTTTATGTCCGTCCATGATGATATAGTGCCACCTCGAGAACATAACCTCTAACTTGACTTGCCTGAACTATTAAAACAACTAATGGATGAGCGTAGACATGTACATGGCGCTATTTCCCGGCTATTTCACATTGGAAGGCCGTTTCCAGCAGCCGTTGAATTATTATCGGGGATCCCGATAATAATTATTCTAGTACAAAATTCCTTCGTTTGTGACACATAGACATTTTCGAGCGTAACCATTCACAGGTATAGTTTACTAACCAGTTACCAATGCAACCGTGTAAAAATCTCCCAATTTTTGAAAAATTGGGGGCGCTCTTCAAAAAATGTGCTAATATTGCTTTAACTAAATTTCTGACCCTTAAAACTTAATAAGAATGTGAAATCTTCTATAGAAAAAGGTTCGTCAAATTTCAAATGGCGAACATTTGTGTGATGCGTACTAGGCCTATTACAGGTGAAGATAAAGCAACAGTCCAGTTGCCAACCATACCAAAACATAGGGGCACGCGGGACCCGGTGTGAAAGCAACTATAGTCCGGCGGGATCCACAGTCCGGGCTCCATGAATCGAGTGCCCTTTCCTTTTCCGTGGAAGGTGAACTGTGAGTCCGACGGACTATAATTACTTCTACACAGGTCTACCCGGAGTCGCCAGGTACGGAAGTTAATGCATGTGTCTGTTTCCCACGGTAGCTTAAGTCTTGATCTTTCCAAAATTCAGGCGCCTCTACATTACCTATTCGATGGTAGAGAACTAACCCTTGGAAACTGGATGCTTGAATAAAGATGCAAAGCGCAGCATGAAAAGAAAGTAGCAGATAAATCAAGTGAGAAAAGAAATATATTGCAAATGAAAATATTGAGTAAAAGACTGAACAAGTTGTTAAAGACGTGGAGCCTGACGAATGCTTACGGGAAGGCTGTTCAAGAGATGTACAGCTTCAAAAACAAAAAAAACATCGCCATGAAACATCGTCAATGGCCATGTAGGCGCTTTCAATTGTCAAGCAGACGATCGATTATCTTAATATTCTTGACTAGACGATTACCCGGCTTTTGCGATTACCTGGTTTTCTTGACCTGGACAAGGTTTTTTCAAATAGTTGTTTGCTCAAAAGTTAGTAATATTCAACTCACCTGTTACATTGAATACCATTGAAGCAGCAAGTACGATTAGCCAGAATATTTTGAGAGTTAATGTTGCTATATAAATACGGCGTTTGCGTTAACTTGAGTGTTTTCATAAAGCATGCAATGGATTTTTCTCTGCTATTACGGACTACATGTAATTTTAATTTCCACCCACAGCACATCCTCATCAATCAATGCCCATACCTTCGGAAAAGTACTAGAGGTGACACGATGGGTTGAATCTACTACAATATAGATAATGCATACAGTGTACCAAAATGTTGACCCTAGGGTCGAGAGCTTGTCAAAAATAAAAGCACATATGGGGTTTCATTTAGCATGTCTTTAAAGCCAAAATAATAAGCTTTTTATTTGCCATTTATTACATTCCAATCCGAAAACAAAAGATATATGCTTCATCAAAGAAATGAAAGTGCAAAATCGAATTCCTCCCATATCTACCAATAAGTGTTAAGTTTGAAATGTATGAAGCCCGGTATGAAGTAACATGGATGAGCGACACACATTTCCTTGGGTCTTCTTACTTTACTTTCTTCCTTCCTTTTCAAGCATCAAACATTTCACATGAAAGGAAAAAAAATACAATATGAGTTGGTTTCGCCATTCTATGTATTTTACTGCCATACATTCTCTGATATAGAGAATTGATAAGCTCTCGTTCACACATCATGTCACCTGGTCCCTATACCTTCATTTCAAGGTCATATCATTTAGGCTTATCACTGAAAATGCAGAATACATAAGGTAAACCTTGGATTCTGAGCAAACTGAGTATTATTATTTTAAAATTCACTTTTTGGACACCTGAGATATTTTGATGTTTGCAGTGATGTAAGATTTGGTCCATAATCGCGTTTTCAATGTAAATATCTAAAAATTGATCTAATGTGCAAATGCCAATCTTCAGGAATCAGTTGTGTTATAGTATTACATTCATCACATCCAAAAATACACTACGATATTTTGTGCGACTGGTAACCTTGAACATATTAAGTCGAGCTGGATGAGTGCGAGAATAACAAGGAAATGGAGTTTCATACTGACCATCCTCGTTAGCAGAAATCACAGGGTGAATGTACAAGATCTATAATCCTAAGCGTACCACGCATCTTTAAATGGACAATTGTGTTAAAATTGGCCCCTGCACCTGGCGTGTCACGTGTTGACTTGCAGCAGGTGTAGATATCAAGGGCGGGGCGTGCGTTTTTACTTAGAATGCAGAATACATTTATTTATGGATCAAAAAAGAAGTTCACGCTTCACTCCCAGATAGGTTGGTGTAGGATTGTATGGCAGAGGCGCTCCATTGAGGTTGATATGAAGCTGGCGATGAGCCTCTTGGGTGTTGAGAAGGAAGGCAGTAGCGGTGGTCTTCGCTTCGTCAGCTTCAGTACCATATCTTGAGATAAGCTGCAAATAGGGCCATATCTGCATAGAGTACTTTCTACTTCTGTCCAGCTGCTGTCCGAGTGGAGAAGGGCAAGATTGTCGGCGTAGCCATATTGTGTAGATGTTGTTTGAGGTAAATCGCTGATATACAAGTTGAACAGCATGGGAGCCAGTACAGATCCTTGAGGTACTCCGTTCCTCAGACGACGCAGACGACTACTCTGCCCACCGCTGGTCTTGAGAATAAAGCTACGGTTTGCAAGCATGTTTATGAATTGTACAAGGTGACGATCAGGGATGGTCCTGAGAAGCTTGAGTGTCAGGCCCTGGTGCCACACGGTGTCGTATGCTGCAGTAAGGTCCACCAAGATGACGCCTGCCTTACGACGCTTTTCAAAGCTTTCCTCAATATCATTTGTGAGTTTTACAATCTGGTGGACAGTACTCCAGCCACGCTAACATCTGTTAGCTTGGTACTGACTACGGGCCTATCACCCTTCACCTTCGGGTTTTAGCTCGGGAAAATAGTGTGCCCTATTTCCCTCTAACCATGTGGTACTTTCAGAAAATCATGTCAGTTTACAACCACGTGCGCAGTAACGTTTGTTTGCTTTCAAAATAAAAAATCCCATTTGCACAGGCAGAGGGAACTAACTGTGAACTTTTAATTGTTCAAAAAGTTAAATCTAAGTATTGCTGATGATAACGATATTGTACACATTTGTTATGACGTCTCGTAGGCGTCAAAGGTCAGAAATACCTTTCAAACACAAATAAATGAACCTTGTGCACAAGTGATCTGAATTTTATAATATAACACAGATTAATGATTTTTAGTTGGTTTGGTTCAAGAATTTGGTATGTCCAAAAACAATATTACATATATTAAAATTACACACACAATTAGTTAAGATATGATACTTAGAGTTCTCTAGTGTCCTGTGTTGAAAGCGTTGCAGTTCAACGATGATATGTCCTCACAGCGAAGATTCCAAAATGACAGCGCATAAGTTCACATAACTACCCATGCTATATTCCATGCGAATCTTCTGAGTCTTGAAGGTAATATTGTCCAGCAGTTCAAGACGACGGGGTTTTCCCTCCACGACACTAAGGCTCCACAATAATAAAATCCAGGTATTATACCACCATCAGTCTGTCGCTAATGTCCTCATATAGGACCACAAACTGGAATCCCTTTTTGATTCCAAAAACTGAAGCTCTTCTGGCTTAAAAGACGACAACAGACAGTTTAATTAGCTTTCAAGCTCCGGCGGTCTCCAAAGTATTATAAATTCCTGGCACTATGCAAGAACAAATCTACCATTATTGTAGATTAAAACTAGCTATAACTATACTGTATAGCTTCCTGGTTACTACTGCTGGCCCCCGAGTCTTTCCAGTGACCAGTATTTAACTTCTCACAGCTAGATTCCCCTTTCTAACAATAATCATTACATCATCATCATGCATAAACATAACCTAGTACTGTCAAATCAGATTTCACAAAAATTACATCATCTGAATTGCATCATTTCACATTTATAACTTCATGGGGAATCCCCAGATCATTTAATATGTTTTGATCTTAAAGCATAAACAAGTTGACTCAGTTTCTAAGTTATACATCTTGGGGGCATTTTTTTTTTTTTTTTCCATTTCCCCTATTGTGCAATCTATCTTGTTGTAAATAACAGGTGTGAGCTCAATATAGCACTTAGGAATCCCCTGCTCTCTTTTTTTTATCATAAAGTATTTTTCCCGTGAGAAATCTTTTTCACAATAAAATTGAAAATCAAATTAATATCTTTAATCAGAAAAATGGACGCTATATAACACATTTTATTGATCATAATGAGGTAGGACGGGATTTTTGTTTTTAATAATTAGTCAGTCGTTAACCTCTAATTTAATGTGTTGTTGCCAGTCCGAAGTACATTACAAAATCATGTTTCTCACATGTTCATAATCATTGCATATCAGACCAATTCACTTTTGCACTCTTTTTTGACGAAGCATGTCTTTTGTTCTACATATCGGATTGGAATGCAATAAATAGTAAAATAAAAGCTTATTAATCTAGCTTTAATGGCATACCAAAACACAATGTATGCGGCAAATCATTTTCAAATAGGTAACACATATTTTAGGCTAATTTGACCCTGCTGATTATGAAAATGACTGGTGCCAAGTTGGATTTTCAATAGATAGCCTCCCAACTCAAAATGGCGAACAAGATGGCCTTCAAAAACAGGTAAAACCATTTTCAAGACCTATTGATGCTAAATATACAATTAAAATACCAAAATTAGGTTCTTAAAATTAAAGGAAGGTGATTTCACAAAACTCCTTTGGGTGTCTGAAAAATAATATTTTCTGCAGCCAAAGTCAACAATTCAAGATTGCGGACAGCATACCCCACCAAAAACGGGTAAACTATATATCATGAAATTCACAAGAAGTATGTAGTGCGGTGAATTTCACTGGAATAGTTTAAACATCTTGAAATGCAATATGGTTATTTCAATTCGACCAAATCAAACCTTAGAATATTAATTTGTGTGTGCCACAGGGGTCAATACTTGGCCCATTATTAAAGGGATTAGCAGCGATATTGCGAGAGAATCGAAAAATGTAGAAATGCTTTTGTTTTAACTTAAAAATCAGGGATAAGTGCGTACAATTCCATATAACTTCTTTAATGTGGAAACAAACCACCAAATAGTGAAAAAATGAAGTATTTGAGGAAATTTGTCATACCGTCTCCCACAAATAGACATACAGCGATGACGTCTCAAAATCTACAATAAACAGCTGATTGTGGTTTACACTAGCACAGAATAAACACAGATCAATAATGTTTGTGTTTGAGGTCAAACTGTATTGATCATGGTGCACAATATCACGCTTAAAATCTGGGATATTCACCAAGCAAGGCTTTTTGATCTCAAGTCGGAATTTTGATACGCACGTATAGAAATTAAAGAATCAGATAAAAAGTACTGCATTGTCTTTAATACACGGATTTCAAGCCAGCCACTTGCAGGTTATGTTTGCATATCTATGCCAGTAACAAAAATACAAAAATATGAATTTTGATGATTTTTTTCGGTGTTTCGGATTAGCAAATCGCTGCTAATCCCTTTAATTTATTCTATATCCCTAACGTCCCTAGAGGAAAATCTGACAATCACCGCAAAAAAGAGAGGTAGCGTTATTTTTCTTGTTAGATCTAGGGGCAATTTCCCCCTAAACCTAAAACAAGGCAGAGGTCCGCTCCGTGATTTTTTCAAAAATGCAATTAAATGCAGTTAAGGAACGTTAGATATATATATAAATGATATGGTAAATAATCTAAAATCTTACAATTAAGGGCCATTGTTCGCTGACGATACAACAATATTGTCCTCGCATAAAACCAATAAAAGTAATTTTGTAGAAAGAGAATTGCAGCCCGCATATAGGTTGTATCGGTACATATGTGCAAGAAACAGGAATTCGAAAGGGTGTACAATTTTAAATACATAGGATGCATAGTCTTATCGTGTACCAAATTTAAGGGGTATTAATGACAATCGCTTAAATGTCATAGAAATGCCTGTTAATATTTTGCTATTAATTAAATCAATATAGCAATTTTCAAGGGGACGATGACGAGAGGGGGCATAAATTGTGGACCATCACAAAAATAAGGACACAATACCTTACAGTAAATTATTTTATTGAATTATTCCATAGTTCTGTTTGTCAAGTTTTGAAATTATTTAGATCTTTATGGTATTCAATTGAACTGTTTAGATTTAATCAATTCTGTGTTATACACTGTTTTTGAGAAACAAATACAATAAAGTTGATGAAAGTGTCTTTGTCCAATGGTCCTAATAAGTCTACTACATAACAAGTGTTTTTCCTTTTATTCCCTGTACTAAGATTTGAGTTGGTGGAAATGTATAATATAGTGGCATTCAGTACATTGTATGAAATGATGGTGGTTTGTAGATTTTGCCTAAACCTTTTAATACAGTTTGTTAAAGAGAAATATCAAAAGAAAAACACAACACACAGGAAAATGACGGGAAAACATACTCTCACATTCATCCACGGTACTCTCACCTTGAAGTTTTGTTATGAACTTCAAAATTGTTTCCAATGTTGCCCCACTGTGGGTGGCTGACTCAGAGATTTCGAAATATAATTTTTTAGGTGTATTAATTACAAATAGTCAACTAGAACTAAAGATAATTAACTAAAATGCTTAGTTTGAGATGAATGTGATTTTCCGTTTTGATGCAGTAAACAATTATGTATAGTATTGTAACAGTATAGTATTACAGTGCCAGAGGATACTTACTGTGTATAACAATAATTCCGTGAATAAAGTCGTGATCTGCTATTTGAAGGATTTGATCTCAGCTATTTCACACAATAATTAGTGCGTGGACAAGCATTATGTATATACAAAAACACGATTTCTTGGAAAATAGAGGGCGCCATCCTCGGGAAAATCTCCGAGTCAGCCCGAAAGTCCCGGTCCCTGCCCATAACAAGCTGATGAGGTTTTCATCCTCCATATAAACAGGGTTGATACACCTCCCTCCAAGTTTTACAGGAGGGACGGTGAATTAATCTGATCCAGACCACCCTCAAGTTCTTCACACTCCCCAGCAACTAATTAATCAGACACCAATTGGATTTTCCTATGTAAAGAGCCATGAACTTTGGTGCGCCACTTGTGGATCACAGGTGTGCAAAAAAAAATGCGGGCGCACCTGGGACGCCGCTCCGAGGAGGAAATGGTTGTTGAAAGTTGTAGGTATCTATGTGAACATAATGGACTCCCGAGGAAAGAACATTTTGGACCCTGGTATCAAACCTCATCACGCCAGACGCTAGAATGCCAGGTCACAATATTACATTAAATTACATTACAGATGGATATGCTGGCCAGTTTACAATTTTGAGTTAACACTCTTTTTTGTTATATAAGCACTAGTGAAGATCATCTAAAAACAACCAAAAGTAATTACAGTGCCAGTGGGACTGTTTAAAGAGAGGATAAAGTCAAGGCTGCTGCAAAACTACAGCAAAAAGAGCTGCCACATGCCAATACTCATAATTATGGCCATTAGAAATGCACCAAGGAAATGTAAAATAAGCCTTAATGCATAATTTTTTAAAATAATGGCAGAGGGGTGTCAAAAGAAGAGCCAATTCATGGAAAAACGCGATTCCATTCTGTAACACCACCAGGGCGTGGTGTCAAGGTAACCTTCTATTGCCTAAAGTGTGACAGGAAAGCCACTCGCTAAGTGAACACAAATCACATTTCACCTTCGCTCTGGAGACTAACAATGATGCTCCAATGGAGTCCTGGACTATCTGAATGAGTTGATTTAATGATAACGCTCAGTTTACACAAAATACACATTCTTCAAAACAGACTGCATATAAACTTTATCCAAGGATTCGAGTACTATGTGGACAAACATTAGATTCAGGACAAATTTACAATCACCACACATCAATTAATATAAGCCGGGGAAATATCAAAATATCCTAAGGGGAGACGAGGACACTGATAAGACAGGACATTACATCGACCGAAGACAGTCCTTTTCCTACTTTGTTTGTTCCTAAGGGTAGGGAGGCTAAGGCCATGCAAAGTATACAAGCAAGATCAGAATTAATGAAAGGTATGTGCAGGAGATATCAACCATTATATCACAATCAAGTACTTATAATTTTAAAGCAACTGGATGTTTTATGACGTGAGTGCTTTATCAAGTTTGTACTAAAATTATGAATTTCACTCTTTTGTTAAAGAAACCACAAACGAATTCGGAAGATCTTGTTGGAGTTAGCGATGGATGATGAAAAGAGCAGTTTGATTTTTTTTTTTTTTTTTCTGTCAAAAGATGTAATAGACAGGTACATCCCAGGTCATAACCAATTAGTTATTTCCTACCACATAGCCACTATTTTTTTTATGTTGCATAAACTATATGTTTAAAATAAGCTTCCTGGGCCACCTGGATTTTTGACAAAAAAAAACAAAAAATGGCGGACCCCAAAAATATAAATTTTTGGCTAAAAATGCATATTTCCGTCGTTTTCAAAATACGCCACAAAAACTAAGGAATTCCCTTTTAATATCAAAGGCACAGAATCTTTGTCCTTTTGATCACGTGACCCACAAATGTGAAATACAATATAAGCGTATTATAAATTTATTTCAGGATTATAATATATGTAAATGTGATTTATAACTTGTTAGTGTTACCACAAATGATAAATGGCCTATACTTGCCTCCCAAAATGGCGGCCAAGATACCAACTTTGTTTTTAATCCATGATATGTATTGCCGTCGTAAAATTCGCGCACAAACTCGGAATTTCCTTCTTTTTGGTACCAAAAGAAGGTAAATTTCCAATTTTATCACGTAACGTGGGCTGCTCCTAGGTTGAATCTGTATCAACGTTTTTAGGATGTGCACAGTATTGGTGGTGGGGGTTGAGGGTCACTATACTAAACTATACATTGTAGCTTACAAGAAACAACAGAAGTGTGGTAATGGGAGTCGCACTATACACATCCCGCCAGTGGAAGGACTCCGGGAGACGCAGGCATCACCCAAGCTCATTAGATTGCCTGGATGGATGAGGAACTATTTCCATCTATGCATAGATCATAGGGTGCGTATGATGTGATCCTTCTCTTTCTGACGGACTACATAGATCTTCTCAATGGTCGATTTTACACTTTGTAGACTTCGCCTGCATTGTTCTAGTCCACTTTAAGAAGGTCTCTACTAGTCGTAGTAGCTCTTTGCATCCACACAGCACTGTATCTTGCGGTATCTACAGGTTTTCTATGGACATTAAGGCAAAGACATAAGATAGGAATGACTAGATTTTTGGACGTATTACAAGTTTATGCAGAATTTCCGTTTTGCAAGAAAAGATTTTGATGATACCAGAGTTAGTATATCGCTTAATCCCATGCCATTTTGCCACTTTAAAAAATCACGGAGCGGACCTCTGCCTTGTGTGTAGGGGCGCAAATTGCTAGATTTAAACAAGACAAATAAACACCGTACCTTCCTTCGAGTTGCGGTGATGTACGTCAGTTGGTCGCCATTTTCCTACTGGGATGTAAGGGAAGAATATAAGCGGGCTTGATATTGATGAATACCATCAATAATGTTGCACGTCCTAAGAAAAATTTCAAGTTAGATGCGGGCCACCGCCGGCTATGTTTTTTTCCTATAGGGTTACGTGATTACAAGAAAATCTATCTTTTTTGGTACATCAAAAAAGAAGGGGGAAATTCTGAGTTTGTGTGTGTGTTTTACGACGACAATACCTAGATTGGATTAAAGGACAAAATTGGTATTCTGGCCGGCCCCATTTTTTGTTTTGCTGCCATTTTGGCAAAATGATAGCTCAAAGGTTTGTGGTAGAAGCTCAATAACAAGTTAATAATGCATCATTTTTTTTAAATTAGTGGACATTTTTGGGTCCAAGTGTCAAATAATGGAAATCTTAAGATTACCGAGACAATGACCTATGCCCAAATTACATTAAAAGAGGGCAATTCAAGGGTTTTGTACATTTAAGACCGAAATACCGCTCTGAGGCAAAGTTGAGTAGATATTGGTATTTTGGCAGCATTTTGATCTTGTTTTGGCTCAATTTTGAGGCAGGCAAAATTATAGCGAATAGATTGCCGCGATAGAGCTCAACATAAGTTCATAGTGCATCTTCCAAAACTATAATCTGAAACTTTTCTTTAACTTTTAATAAAAGTTGCGCATTTTCTTTAAATTTTGAATTTTGTAGGTTACGGATAAAGAAAATTCCAATTTGCCAAGGCCAAAATCTGTGCCTTTGTATATAAAAAGGGGAGAATTGCTGTGTTTCTGTGCGATTTTCGACGGAAAATATGCATGTTAGCCAAAATTTTGGCCGCCATTTGTTTTTAAGTTCAAAAAAATCAGGTGGCCCAAAGGTATTTTAAAAATATAGTTATGCAACAAAAAAATAGGCAACATGTGGTAGGAACCTAGAATAGTTATAACCTGGGATGTACCCCCTTGTCTATCAAGGTTATAAATTCACAGAAAAGTGGTTTGGAGTTAGAGAGGTAAAGGGTTTGTGCATATGCGGATGGCCCTTTTTTAAGTTAAAAGAGTTTATGTCTATAGCTTAGTAGTTTTTATAAAGACACGGGCAGTAAAGAGAAAATAAAGGCAGGTCTAATTTATCATTCTAAAACTTTGCATATAGAGTTCTTGGTACAAAGGAAACCAGATTTCAAAAAAATACTAATAGTTTTGCTTACATTCCAGGGATAATTTGATTGGCCTTACACAGTTGGAGCCATTTTGGAGTTCGCGTTGGAAATTTTATGAGAGTATTATGTCGGATTTGAAAGGAACAGATGTTGGTATGTCTGCACAAAAGGAGTAATAGGGAAAAGTGTTCTGAAAAACTTTTGGAATGTCATTGAATTGAAATCATGAAAATAATGAGAGTTCAACAAAGTTCTCGTTGGGTGTGCACCAGATCTGTAGATCAGGTCCAAATAAATATTGGCGACACAAAACAGGCGGACTCTTTTGCATAGAACGATCGGGCCTTAATTTATTAAAATGTGTAGACTTGGAAAATTACTGAAGTATAATTGCAGCTTTGTATAACAAATTTAGCCCAATATACAGGTGTTCAGTGTGACTATAAAAATTATTAAGCTTTTAAATGGACACCTTAATGCCATTCCCCAGTCTTGCCACATTCACTGTAAACCAAAACTAGTCCAGAGGGTTTTTGGTCCTGGTTGACTAGTTTGCCAGAGTAATATTTACTAGCGGCCCAATTGTTTTAATAGGGCGATCAACTGTTTTACTAGTCAATGACTAGTTTTACAGTCGGGGACTGATTAAAAAAGCTCCGCGATAGTAAAGTCTGGTGACTAGTAAAACCAGTCAGGCGACTAGTTTGAGGGGTTGTTTAGAGTGTGAAACACCATTGCTTGGAAATGGGCATGTTCAAAACTCAACTGTGTGCAACAGTTGGGGCATAAAGGTATGGTTATATTTTTGAAACATGCGCATGATGAACAGGAATTATTATTTGATTGTTTTAGGCACTTACATGAATTAGGCACCAACACGTGCAAACATTATCGGACCTCTCTTTCGGTACAACGTCTGCAACGACGTCGCATGCCAGCCAGCCCGTCTGGTCATCGCGTAAGATTTCCACCTCATGTTGAATGCTGGCTCGAAATCATGAAGGTTAAAGGTGCGGGTTCCGAATCGTCTTTGGGGACCCCCCTCCCTGATTACCGGAAGTAGTATCGATTTTAATATCAGTGAAAAGGCCGTATTGTTCTCATTGTCGTCGGAAATTTGAAGCACTCGAAAGATTTCATTCCCAAGATAGAAAAAAAAACCGCAGTTTTAGTTGGTTAACCACTTTTAATAGGCAACCGTATTGAATAGGGCTTTGCCAATATGCATTCTTTGCGTCTACCATCAAAACCGCAAGTTTGTTTCCCAAAGTACTTGATGGGTGTGTATGTGCACGTGCGGCTCTCATATCAAGTAGAGAACACAATACACATAAATCGGAAACAACCACTTAAGCGGTGGATTGGTGTAACCGTTTTTCTGCCAATATCCCATAAGGAAAATGTCACAGGGTGTCATATCAGGTGACCTGGCGTGCCAATTCCAGAGCATGGTTCAGGGCTACAACACGTCTGTCCCAAAAAGTTCATGTAGGTAATTTCTGACAGCAATAAGTCTGTGGCAGGTGCACCATCCTGGTCTTTATGGAAGCCACCATTTTGTTTGCCGTATGAAATGCAGTTAAGTTCAGGCACAGCATCGTTTTTAATCATCTGGAGATGAGCTTGCCCATTGAATTTGAAAAAGTACGACCCAATAAGTACTTTATTGCCACAAATAAGTATCCAGACTGTAAGTTCTCTCGACTACTGTCATTTTCAAAGTGAAGGGTTCCAGCTGTGCATACTATTGACGTTGGGTAATAACCTCACCATTCCTAAAAAGAACTGCTTTGTCGACAATCGTGAAATGCTCAAGAATTCTCGAGGAAATGGGAACGAGACGAATTCCCTCCCACTGGTCGCTTTCGCTGGCTACTGCCCCCAGTGTGGCGCCCCCATCTACGGACTTATATCCCCCCCGGTGGCTCGCAACCCTCTCTGGTCCTCCAACATCTTCTTTTTCTTTTTTCCAATTAAATAGGTTTATAACACCACTAACTCACTTATACAAAGTAGTCTAGGGGAAAATGGCAACTTGAGCATGTTTCTTTCACCTTTAAAACTCCAAACGAGGGAAAATTACAACAAATACCACCCCAAAGTACAAGCTAAAACACCCAAATAACCAAATTTTGAACATATGATGACCAGAAAATGTTGTAGTTACATCACCAAACTCCCCCGATGTCAGACCGGCAACCCAGATTCTCTATGTCGCAAACGCTGAGTAATTTTGCAAATTCATGTGAAAATTGATGACCGCGGAGTTGTAAATTGCCTCAATTCACTGTCAAATTGCCACCTTAGTTTGAGTGAAACATAACCCAGTTTAACCAGTGTCAATCATGAAATGTCATTACTTTGTCTAACTAATAAACTAGTGCCATTTTCAGACATATGAAACAAACTTTTGCATGCAAGAAAAGTAGTACACCCAAGTTGTTGATTCTACGGCAGCCAGGAAATGGGCTCTGAAACTAAGTTACAAAAATGTCATGAATCTTAGACATTGACATCTTTGCATCACTTTCATCAAAAATTACCTTTTAATTAAAAATCCATTATGATGACAGGTTGGCTACTTGCCTTCAGCCCCTCCTAATTCCGTGTGTGTTGTTATAGATATGGGTACTGGCTATCACTATCGTGGAACTGTCGAAGGGAATTTAAAGCATTGGTGTTTTTGTTTGGTCCTAAGTAGCAAATATGCATTAATATCTTAAAATAGGATAAATTTAAACTTTTCGGAAAAGCAGTCCGAAGGGTCCTTTTGTCATTTAACTAATACACTCCATGGATGTCCTGAATGGAGGGAGCCCTCATTGACAAGAAATCTGAATATACAACCGCCCCAAAGCTTAATCGTGATCTAGATACCGGGGTCAATGTACTTTCTTTGCTAGGAAAAACATGACTTTTGCAGCTGCAGTTGGATAACCAGGGATGTGCCCAAACTAGAAGCCAATCAGCAAGTAAGAAACCCCGGGGTGGTGCTCACCATGAAATGGATGGCACATTCAAACCCAAGGGCATTGGGTGAATACAAACATGCTAAAATATGGGGTCTTTGGGTGAGAGACAGCCACTTTTTCCAGATACCATGCATGCAAGAAAGTAGTCCACCCAAGATTTTTGATCCTTTCGGCACACTGTAAAAAAAATACTGTAAACTTTACAGTAAAATCCTGGCAGCAATTCTGCCAACAAATTGCCGTAAAATTTACAGTTTACTGTAAAAATTAATGTAATCAAAACGCTTAAAAACATTTATATTTGGTGAGTTATTACAGAGATTGTGAATGTGTGGAGAATAAAAAAGCACTGACGAACACCCTAACTTAGTAGGCCCATCTCCACCATTTTTTCCATTGCTATACTTGTAAAATTTACAGTTTGTTGTAAAATGTATAACAACAAATGTATTACAACAAACTGTAAAATATACAGTAAATTTGAATGAAAACCTGTAAAAGCTATTTTTACGGGGTTTTGTTGGCAGAATTGCTGCCAGTATTTTCCTGTAAAATTTACAGTATTTTTCCCCTGTATATTTTAGTACTAAATGGTATAATTGAAAAATTCATAGTAGTGTATAATTATGTTGTTACTCATTAAATTTCGAATAAAGTCTTCACTTTTAGATTTTGTCATTATAGGCCTGGCAAATTGGACATAAAATTTACAGTATTTTCCTGTATTTCCAAATTACAGCCCAATACTGTAATTTTTAAAGCTTTTTACAGTATTTTCATGTAAATTGCACTGTAATTTTTTACAGTGCAGCCAGGTTAGTGGTGTGAAACCAATAGCTACTGGGCAAAAGTTTGCCTTCTGCTGATGCATCGTGTTGATGGCAAATACGCATTCTTTATGGGTGGAAGGGCAAGTTAATTTTTGTTATCCGGTTGAAGGATGAACGGGAGAGTCCAAGTCCATTTCTTCTTGCAGTGGTTTCCCTTGGATGCCCTTGTAATCGACGTAGAACTACATTCATGTTGTTGTCAGTTCTCACTATGCGTCTTCTCCCTGAGTTGTTCCAATTAAGGCTTGCGCCATGATCTCGATATTTCTTCACATTCTTTAACCAGATGGTCGGCTTAAATGGCGGATCCCTGTCGGAAAGGCTTTCCCTAAAAGCACTTTTATACTTTGTAGCTCTTTGTTTCATTAAATTTTGTCCACACGAACACTCTCTGCTGAGTTGTAAGCTGGCACCTTGGTGCTATAGCGCACAAAATAAGCATCCATACCACACAAACGAACGGTAATGTCCAATGTTTGACGTGCCACTTTAAAAAAAACGCGGTGGTTTTTGATGAGGCCTGACTGGAGAAATGTCCATAAGGTTTAAAGAAGCTTAACTTTTTTCTACTTTATAGTAAAATAACAGTTTCAGTGACGCCCTGTAATTTACCCTGTCTGCGCTGAATTTTTTACTGTTCCATTTCACTACGGTTTTTCGCCTTGTGCAAATGGTCAAAGTCAAAATTTGTTCTCATGATATATTTTGACGATCCACTCTTATAGGAATTAAAATATTTGTAATCCCAATTTATTATAGCTGCATCTTTGAGCCCAAAAAACGAGTATTGCATTCAAAGGTTAATAATCCCCACTTCCAATAATTTTGCATACAGAATCATGGCAATGCACTTAACGTGCTTTGCGTCCTCGAGTACATATCCAGTGAAACAATATGTGCCCCCGCTTGTTAAATTTGAAAGGACCCCGAACCAGACAAATAGATTCCATGTCGACATTTCACTTAGCACATCGCCCACAGAGAGGTGCGTAATCGCTAGACCCCGTTGGTTTCAACAGAGATTTTTACAATTACTTTGTAAATCTTTGCTGATTCTGAAATAGATTTTTGTCAAATAACAAACGCGACAATATTACTTTCCAAAGGTAAATTATTCCAGATTTTTTAGACCACAAACAAGTCAACGACAATGACCAATTAATTGGCATACTACCATAATGCTACAAAGTTCAATTCACGACATGTGTTTTTTTCCGTTATCCTTGAGAATGACAACTACCGGTAGCCATAAATAAAAGTTCGTTACTCAAGTTAAGTAGGCTTTTTCTTTTGGGGATACTGGATTTAATATATCGAATTCAATTTGAGAAGAAAAATACAAAAAGAAATTCAATCTACGACTGATGCGGATATTGGACACAACCAAGATGTTGCCCATCATCCATACAACGTTCCTGTACTTTGTCGTCTTGTGTTTTTCACGTTCGACTCATGCTTTACATCCACTGGTAAGTAGACCTAATATATAATTTTTGTTACAGGTAAAAGGTTAAGGTAAATGTTTGTGCTAGAGTTAAGTTATACCGGTACACCCATTCATCATACTTTAAGTGAAGAAAGACGAGTAAAGTGTAAAATGCCTTAACCCAGGGACGGAACACTCTGGTTTTCATTTTGTTCGAAACCTGCTAAAATTTGAGAGGGAAACATTTACGTTTTTAATTTCACGGATAACTCATAAACGCATTAATCAATGTTTGATCTACTTATTTCATTGGTTGATCGGTTGGTTTGTCTTGTTCAAAATGTGCCAACGCTATTCATATATTACCTTTACTTCAGAATACCAGAACTTTGCTCTTAAACGCTCCGTGTTTAGAATCTTACGCTTAAATGTTATTAAGTTTAATGTTTAGGCTTTTAACTTTCATTCAGTGGCGGCGCCAGATCTTTTCTTGGGGGAAAACGGGGGTGGAAGTGAAATTATTTTTGTGCAAGTGTGAAATTCTGGTGAAAAATATCTAAAATTTGGTGATTTTTGGCCCTAAATCGCTTATTTTTGCCACAAATCCGTCAATTTTCTTTCGGCCAGGGGGTTAACTGGGGGGTGGGCCGGGGCGGTGGTAAGAATTTTTTTGGGGGGCGGGAATGCCCCCATGTCCCACTGGTGCCGCCACTGTCTTAATTTCCTTTACTTTGTAAGTTTATAATTAAACAATTTAAATTAAGCAAAATGACGATAATACATACATAATAATTATATAACGCTTCAAAATATTTCTAAAAAGTGTAATAAAAGACAGCGGAAACCCTTACGGATCGAGACTGTTTTTAACCGTACCCGTAAAAACACCATTTATAAGAGTGTAGACTAAAATAAGAAAACAATTCCCAGCTGAGCCTGAGTGTAATCGAAGTTTTACTCTTCAGTAAGAACAAATTGCAAACTGACTACGTACGATCCATGTTTTACCAATTTCTAACAAAATTCCAACTTGATCAGACAAGTACAGCACTGATATAATTTCATCCGATTTTACCTCTTGCATTAAATATATTAATATTGTCAACGGGATTAGTCTGTTTACCTTTAGGATATTGGTGGCATGGACGGTAGTTAGTTCATAAAAAGACGAGAAAGTAGGTGGGGTGGGTTTTTCTTTTTTTGGACACTAGGGCACAAACAGGTCCTACTCCGGAGACGCAAACATTTCGTACGGGGAAATTCCCCGACTTAGCGGCTCATGGATTGGTTGGCCTTGGTCGGGCTGACTAGAATTTTGGGTTTCGCTATCGGGCCGTTGGGGAATGGGAACAGAGGACTTCGGACATGGCGAGCTAAACAATAAACGTGGAGATGGGCAGACGGACTTCAGACATGGCGAGCTAAACCAGGCTGTAGAGATGCGGAGACGGAAATTCAGACATTGATGGGAACTAGGACAAACTCTGGGGATGAACGGACTTTTGGTGCGGACGACTTCAGACACAGATCAACAGGACTTGCTTTAAGGAATAACCTAGATAAGGACGCGGGTTTGGCAGACGACGAGTAAAAGAGACGAAGCAAGCTGTTGTGAATGTGGACATTTTTACCCCATGATTTTACCATTGGTTTGTAGTATGACACGCTCCACGTAGCAAATAATGGCGAGGTTCATGCGCTGTATATCGAGTACCATTTCGCATCTGTCCGAGTGTACAGCGCTCCTTATCCAGTGTTGGAACTCTAGTGCCGAGTTTCATAATCTGTCTCCAGAATAAATCATGTCCAGAATAATTATGCCGAGTTTTTAAAAAAACTGGACATGACTTTTTTTTACAATTTTCAAAAATTTTATTATTTTATTACATGATTTTTTTCTCAAATGAGCAACACTGACATTGATTTTTTTCTTCCCTGGAGCAGACCTCGGACCGATTTTTTCTGAACATGAGGCAAACTCGACAGGAGTTTTTTCTCACATGAGCAAAACTCGACATGATTTGTTTTAGCACATGACACCAAAAAACATGTGTGAGTTTTCCTCATGTTGAGAAAAATCATGTCGAGATTTGAAAACTGGACATTATATATGTCAAACTCACCATATAGAGAGAAAAACTCGATGTATGGAGGGCAACTGGACATATAGCGCGTAAACTCGAACACTAAGCTGCACACTCGACATAGGGAGAGGAAGGCAAAATCACGATACAAGCGAGTTGTGAATTTTACTCGACAATTGCGCGGGAACAAATAGCCCTGATGTGATACGTGGAGCGTGCATTAATTAGTGTCAACAGCAAGGATCAACCAGAAAACAAAATCTTATGCAGTGATTTGTTCATCGCTGTGCCTAACCTATGGAGAGTGATTAGAACTGATAGAATTGCACCTACGATGAAGGAATCCCAGCTCTTTACATATTGCCATATTCTCACTTTATGTCCTTTGGGATTGACGCAATAAGGACTACCGCTGAATTGTGCACAAAATCGGATTATTCGGGTAAATAGCTGGCCAGCTCGGGTCTTTAAGATTTATGTTAAAATTGGTGATTTAACGGTATACTCACAGTTTTAGCGATCCATTAAGTTCGACGGACGAGTAACAAGTAACGACACAAGACGGCCTGAAGAAACCAGACAAGCTTCGGACACTATGAGGACAATAGACGAGGAAATAATATTTGTATGAATTTGATGTGAACAGATTGTGAGTAAATAAATCAAAAATGTGTGGCGCTGGTGGTAAAATTGGAGGATGGGTTTTGTGAGGTTGGATTTTGGAGACAACTAAGTTTTCCTTATAAATTGTAAATTGGGTTGGATTTTGAAGTTGGAGATAATCAGATTGGGGGGAGATTAAAGGAGTTAGTATTCAAATTGGGGGATTTGTGATATTTTCTGAGGTATTAAACATTGCGATGAAAATCAGTGTAAAAACACAGCAGGCAGGCACCAAAACTTGATTGAAATGTAAACATCACCATGCTTTGTAACATGTCTAGTTGTTTTCTATACAACTCATACCTTAATTGAACCGCAGTTTGTTTATTAAAGGGTAAGTGGGTTGTGATGATTCAGGGTTTTAGGTATATTCCAAATTTGAAAGTCATGCATTGAGTGCAATTGATATGAGGAATTGGTTGTTTGTAAAAATTTGTGCCATGTATATAAAAACATGTGCAAGTTTGCTATGTCGGCCAAATGTGTTAAGATATTGGGTGAGTGTGTTGCTAGGTTGTGTTGTGAGGTGGTGAGTTGCCCGTAGTATGTGGTGTGTGCTTGTGAGGATTGCTGGTGTGAATACAGGGTTTTGGTATGATGTGGGGTAGCCGGGGTTAGAGTCGTACTGGAGATGGTATTATTAGGGCGAGTTTAGATGGACCAGCGAGTGATAGTAGGCTGATGAAACATTGGGTTTGATTGTGGAGGTGGTTGAGGTCATAGGTTATTGGATGGGTGGTAAAGAGAACTTTGGTTTCAGGTAAAGATTAAGATTTGGGTTAGTGTGGAGATAGCGTTAGGTGAAGAGTGTGCAAGCTGCATTGTGATTCAAGTGTGAGTGGTTGCATTGTGTGTGTCATGAGAGTGGAAAATATAAATTTTATTTTTACTTGAAATTGGTTGGCCATCTGAAAGAACTTGTGGTTAAAGTAATCAGAGTTAAAATGAAATTCTATTGGTAAATCATTGTATTGGATTTATGCAAGTTGCATGGACACTTATGTGTGTTGGGGAATGTCGCGCGAAACAGAGGTTATAGTGCTGTTTGAAAGTGGTTTGAATCTTGCTGGTTAATGTAGTTTTATTAAGCTTGAGGTAGTGAAGGGGGGTTATGTATAGGTCCGACGGATGTAAATGGAGGTGACATGCCAGACGTGGCGGAATGTCACTTTTAGTAAGTTGATTTTGAGACGCTGGATGACGGTTAAAAGAGCTGTGCCAATTGTAGGGAGGGTAGAGTATTGCGCATTGCGGGTTAGTAAACAACACATGATGGGTCAGAGCACTGTGCATCACTGTGTGAGTTGCAGGTTTGAGTATGATCATTTATGAGAGGTTGGATTTGGGCGAGTTGTGATGTTGAGTTGAGTTGCAATGTAAACAGTGAGTTACAGAAGCCAGTGAGTTTGGTGTGTGCGTGTGTGAGAGGGAGATCTTTTTGAATTGAGGAAAAATGTTAGTTTGCTTATGGTAATGTGGGAAAGAATGTTGCCATTATAAATTTAATTTTTGTAATTGCTGCTGAATGCCTGGTTGAACACTAACAAGTGTTGGTATACAGAATTACACGTTTTGTGATGTAGTACATGTTGATAGGGAGAAGATTGCTATTGTGAATTAATTTTCTGCAATTGTTGAAATGCCTGGGTTTACATTATCTAGTGTTGGTATTCAGAATTGTAAGTTTTGTCGAAATTGTATTTGTTTTGTGATGAGGTGAATTTTAAATAGGAATGCTGCATTATGCAGAAATTATGGTACAGTGGTATGTTAAAATTGTGGTCAATTTTCCCCATGTTGGAGTGCATAAGAAAAAGAACATTGCATGTGAAACCTCTGTATTTTTAGACACTCTTAGTAATGTAGATGTGGAATTGTGTTAGAAAAAGGAAATTCAGGGTTTTCATGAAAGTGCATTGACATTTATGTGAACATTGGTGCAAATGTGAAGTATAGTGAGCCGTTTTGATATTGAGGTCATATGTTGTGTGTGGTCGATCATAATACAATGTTATTTAATTGGTAACAACATTGAGTATAGCAAGCCATTTGTATAAGAAAAGGGTCAAAATCAAAAGCTGGTGTCGTAGGTGATTTTCAGTGAGTTGGTATTTATGCAAATGTGGCAATTGAACCATGTCTTGTGATTTTCTTTAGGTGTTGTGAAAAATAAATGTATGTAAACTAAAATTATGGTGTGCATTGTAGTATCTCTGGCTCGACGTTGCAGCGGTGGTTTCTCAGCCACCAACTTACCCACGTTGCAGATTAGCTTCTGCGCGCTCCGGTCGCTTTCTGGAAAATTGTGCCGCGCGCGCGCGTTCTCTCTTTTTCGGGCAGGCCATCCCCCGCTACAATATTTTGATGGAAGAAAAAGAAATAACCAGAAATTACACTTTAAGCAAATATATCCAATTCGTCCCATTGCAAGTAATATGGAACAAAGTAATGAAGGTCAGTTTTTCATTAACAGGATATCAGTCAATACTAGCAAGAAGTCAACTGTGATCAACTGCGAAAGGTATTCTGTTAGTAGCTACACATTTAGGCATTAGTGCACAAATGAAGTCAAAGTCAAGGTTATATGTTTCAATTTGTAAGGCTCTGTTGTGTAATTTTGGTGTTTTTTACTATTATCACAACCGTACAACATCATCGATATAGCTCATTTGGTTTTATTTACCCCAACCACCAATATATGCGACTTCTTTGAAGTTCATTCTATTGAGATATAATCTATGAAATGCAATTTAGTTTCAATTAAAATGAAGTAATCGTGTTTCACCTTCTCAGTGACACTTTTGTCACGCCACATGCATCGTCGTAGTTCGGTCTTTAAGTGCTTTAGATTGGCAAAGCCAATCGTGACTCGTCATTTAAAAACACAAGAAAGGTTCGTGAATTTGGTGGATAATGCCAATATCTTTCTTTCATTGTTTTTTTATTAGAACGATGGTATCATGACGAAACAAGATTTAAAAGGATATTTTGGTTTAATTTCTTCTCAAGATGGTAAGCAAACTGAATTAACAACATCGACATACTCACATTTATAAGCAATTCGACATTCTCGCATCATTAACAAATCAACATCAGCATACCCCATAAACAAAATCATCAACATCGACATACCACATAACGGAATCAGCATAACCGATATACCTAACCAAATGAAGTTCATCAAATACCAACATAATTATCACTTATAAAATCCTCATTTTGTAATTCAAAATATATTATTTCTGAATGTAAATTTTAAAAGGAGCCCTAAAAAGTGGACACACCAACTTGCCTACAATTTGCAAGAGAAAAATTAAATTCCCCTGATAGCTATATTGAGAAATATCTCAGCTATAAATAGCTGAGAAGTTTCTCTGCAAATAGGGATTGCACAATAGTATGATGTCGTGAGTGTACTTTCCGATTGGACAGTGTTATAGCCTATGATGTAAAGTGATTTATTTTAGGTATGAGGTAGCTAGCTGTGGCGTATAAATAGCTTTGCGCATGAGAAGTTTGCCAGTAATTTTGATCTGCAGAGTTGGTAAATCTTAGCAGTATATGTATATATAGGCTTACTGTATTTTGCGAAACGAAACGAAACAGAACTCCCATTGGATTACACGCTTTATTCCGTCATTACACGCTTTATTCCGTCATGCATGCATAACGTGCATAACGGAATAAAGCGTGTAATCCAATGGGAGTTCTGTTTCGTTTCGCAAAATACAATAAGCCTATATACATGTATATACCAGGATTTATAGTTATAAATTTGGCTACCACATTTTGCTCATATGAAGCATACTCCTGCCTGTGAAGCATAAAAGCTTATTTTTTCTGGTCCTTAAAAGGACAGACAGTTTGATGGAGTAAATAACATCCTGGTGGTATTTGCTAAAGGTGCAAATTATGTCATCAAGCAAACTAAAACCTTGTCATCTTGAGCTACTAGACAATAGTATCTTCAGGACAGCTAAAAAAAGAAACTGAAGAAATCTTTGGAACAGCAACCGCCTTTGTCTTTGTTTGAATTCTAAACCCTATATAAGGCACCCCACAGTAAGTCACTCCAATAGGGAGGACTGTTCCATATTAAGCGAGATCTGTAATATCAAGGACATTTTATGTATATATTGATTATTATCAGCAATGTTTCTTTTTTTATGACATCCAAATTCTTGAACCAATCATTCTGATCAGCAAAATAAAATACATTGTGCTGTTTTTAAAATTCAGATAATATGTGCAATAGCCTCATTTGTTTGTTTTAAATACAGGGTATTTTTTACCTTTATAGCCACGTGATAGCGTAACATAACCAAATCATTATTATCGACTTATCCATGTAACCATGCAACACATAGAACATAACCATATAATTAATTACTCTGAAAAGGAAAGTCGTCCTTGCGGGAATTTGATTTCATGAGGACCCCGATTCATGTTTTCTTTTGCAACCTGCAAAGAGCAATGCCACTCCTAGTATGCAGATTCTGTGGTGTAAATAGTGCAGTGTGCTAACATTGCAACTTCACCCCAAAACTTTTAAAGACACATGGAAAACGGGTTTAAAGGTCATGGCCGATTGCTAATAGCCCCCGTCCCCAGAAGCCCCAGATTTTCCCGGAAGTAGTAAACATTTTGGTATCAGAAGAGCGCTACTAATTTCTCATTTACCCGTGAAATCTTAACGCCAAAGAATGTTGGTTTGGAAGTTATGAGCGAAACTGTGCCCATTTGGTCGACCAATAGTAATTTCCACCGTACTCTATGGGATTACAAAATCACGTTTTTAGCTCTCGATTCAAAACGGATGGAACTATCGGCGCGAAATTTTACAGAGGGGATTTGGGGTGAAGACCAATCTATTAAGATGAAACCTAGATCCTTAACTCGGGCATCCCCTTACACACTAAAACCATTAGTTGTGTAAGGGAAGGTACACACAAAGGGGCTGTTGACATGAATATGAACATTACTGAGACGGGTTTTCTAGTAATAAACTTCTTTGTCTTTTTGGTCACGTACCAAAGTGCATTAAAATTCTGGTTAATTATGCCTATTCTATATGTAAATTTTAACTAATTAAAAAAACTGAAGACACACACAATACTTAGGCAATATTTCAACACAACAAAATGAAAAGCTATTCGATATAATTGAAGCAAAATGGTGTAATAATCTCTCTTTTTCACGCCAAAAATGTTAGGAGTGCTCAAAAACTAACACAGGCAGGGAAAACAATCAATGGGAATTGGATGTGCTGTCTGCCGATCGTAATCGATTTCACGCCCTTCATTCATTACACTCCGTTTGGAGCTTCCGAGGTTGGAAATATTACCAGAGGTTCGACAGCTAAGAGACAAAACAAGGGCCCCATAATGCAGTGGGAACACGCAACTAGCTATGCTACGCATAATGACTATGCTATACATAATGAGCTATGCTATAGCAGCATATGGCATTTATGCAAAAGTTTGGACACAACGTCCAATGGCGGTGCCTGAGGTGTCACCAATTTGCTGAGCACTGGCAGAGGCCTGACTAACCACCGGTTGCTTCGCCGGTCCACTCGGTTCTTTCCTGTTGCATCTAGTTTCTATTGTTTAAATAATGAAAACAAGATCAACTGCCCATAAGGCCCCCCCCCCCTAACACGTTCATTTGCGGGTGGTCTGAGTTTGAAAATATTGTTTAAAAACTTAACATGCGTAAACTTGGAATGATAGTTTAACGTGGTCATGTAAAGAAATTTCCAATACCATTAACTGCCTATTTTGATCATTCTATCCCTTCTTAACAGGTTCCAGCTTTGATATAGTCGATGTATTGGATATGGTGAAGAATCAAAAGCGTTATGTCAAAACATGGCTCACAGCAGACGTGAAATTTCGCGATTTGGCGAAGACTACCACGCTCGTTTGTACGAAAATCGTCCCTAATGCGACCTGGATTGCGTGTGGAATACTGGGAAAAGAAGGCAGATATCATCAAGGCCACTTCAACATGGATGCGATTTTCGGCGGTTGCTCTAACACAATAATAGCGTAGTTGCTATCAGCAAATGTTCAGGACTGGTAAGAGGACATGCACACATGGGTTTGTTGAAGAGAAGAGAATATGTCAACATCACCATTATAAAATGCCGAAACAAACGCATCAAAATGGCGAAATTTAATGCTTGGAAACTGAGGGGTTCCAAAAAATAAGTTCCCCTCTAAAATTCGAGGACATTTCGTTGCATAACTTCACTTAGAACTGGATGTTTAGAAAATGTTTTCAAGAGAGGAAACATTTGGCTCTGCCACAAAAGTTGTTGCTGTTCATTAGACACTTTAGGTATCAGCACACGCTCCAGTTTTCCAAAAATGTTTTTAGAAAAAGAGACACTTTGCAGTATTTAAAAGTCTAAAGTCAATCAATTGTTAATTTACAAGAACGATTTCATTTCCTTTCATTTTTATTCATTGCAATCTGAAGTAAATTAACTTAAAACATTGACTCATACTAGTCAAACAAATAAAGAAACGAGAAAAGTTATGCAAACAAACAATGAGATGAGATGGATGTAAGCAACACCAGGTGAAATTTTTCAAAAACTACCACAAGTGTTCCAACAATTTTTTTCCAAGATTGTAGTACTCGGGTTACGTCATTGAGTTACATCGGATGTTGATGCCATTTTGAATTCGCTGTTGCTGTTATGTTGGCATGTCCTACCCCCCCCCCAACAACTAATGCAGTGTTCCCGTTGTTACTGAAGATCCTTTGCCTTCACGCTTACCACGAGAACATCCCCCGAACTACCCAAGGCTGTACAATCTATCTAACAGACGACAGTGGCCCTGTTATAAAGCAGGTGCTTGCACCTGTTTCAAGCTGACACCGTCAAATTTGTGCAATTTCCTGAACACATTCAGTGGGGCATAGCGCCAATCAATATTTATAGAGTGATGAATATTCATAAGCTTATTATTTTTTATACTATTTTAGAACGTAAAGGTGGTAGCTTTATACAGACATGCCGATTCGTAGGAGTATAAAACTCCTTGACGAGCGTCACATTGACCGCCATCTTAAATTTTAAGCATGTTAGCAAAACAGAAATGCCAGACATTAGTACTTAATGGTCAAAGCCATACATATACTAACTTTAATCCACCCTTTTATTCATAATTTTGACATTGACTAAATATATTACAGATATATGGTATTTCTTCACAAAAGTTGCCCATGTTTAAAATATAATGTTTTCACTTCAAAATAGTCACTTACACTGAAGTTACAGGTGACTTTACTACAATTTCCAAAACAACAATGCAAACAAAAATCAACTTCTAACACATTGAAAGCAGTTTTTGTTTACATTTCGAAGAAAGTCATGTGATAGTGATTTGAAAATTTGTTGGTAAGTTATCAGAAGCAATTTTCAAATGTGTAATACATTACCTTTGGCAATTCAATTTTAAGAGATTTTTTAAAGGTATAAACATCATGGCCTACTTTACTTACAACAACATACAGACAGAAGATAGAAAATGGAAGCGAAAGTATATTATAAACAGGTCAGTATGCTTAGAACTATGCTATGAAGTATTTTAGCTGAGACTAGGCTATAGGGCCTACACCATATAGACCGTATTCAATAGCTAGCCATGTTGGTGGACAAGTTAGACGCATTCCAGTACTACAATACATTCACCTGTCAATGATCCCGGTGCAATCGCTAAACATGGATCGATTGACAGCTTAATGTATTGTAGTCCTGGAATGTATGCATCTTGTCCACCAACATGTCTGGTGGCTGACGTCATATTGAATACGGTCTATAGCGTGTCGGGTCTACTACATAATACGCCAGCCAACGGCAATACTCACACAGTATACAGTAGCACAGGAGAATATATCAGCATTGTATTAGCATGCTACTCTGGGTATAATGCTATCCTATGTACTCTTGTTAGCATCCGCAAAAGCTGACAAAACTATGGGCTTGAATGGTTTACGTTTCTATTTTGATAACTGAATCAAGCTAGATGTCATGATGTTATTTATTAGTCGCTATTAGTTAGAATAATATTATAGATTTATAGTAGTAGTGCACGGGCAAGCCTGACACTATTATTATTATGGTATGATATAGCCTAGGCTATCCCCGAGGCTATCCCCAGGACTATCCCGTAGGCTAGTGATTAATAGATTATAGATCAAGCGAAACGCCTTTGTCTTAGCACTTACCTTGGTCTTGTTTGACTTGTCTTGCTGTGTGTAAACAGTCCCAAGCAAATCCATTCCTTCAGGATCACGTTCACTCACTATCTTGCATAACTTCGTTTACCAGTCTAGGTTCAGCTGATATAAAATATTTATCAAAATCCATTGAATAAGTGCAGTCGGTGGCTTCACTGTGCTGTGTAGCTCGTTCACGTAGCGTTGATCGTCGTCCGTACCTACCTTCCACTTGTAGCGTAGATAACAGGGGCTATCGTAGCGGAAAATGCCGGAGCAACCTCGGGCTATGATGTGCTGTGTAGCTCTGGCTCAATCCGGATTCAACCATAACCTCAAGCCAACGCGTAGCTATGTTTGCCACCATGTATTTCATCGACGCAAATATTTATTCCACCCCTTGCCCCTCAGAAGACGACATTTTCGACGGAAATGAAATAACACCGTTGCCTGCCCATAGGAATTAAGAAACTATTTTTAGCAAGTCTAATTACATATTCATGATGTACCCAAAACTTGGCAAGTGGGGCGCACCTGGAATTCAACTAGGCTATGCTAAATAGTTGATCAAGGATTCCGCGCTAACTTTATAGCAGGTGTGGTAAGGTATACAGAATCCATTACCCAAGTGTAACGTGAAAGCAGAGGGTCTCTATTTACAACTCAGGGATGTAGGTCATGTTGTTGATTCGGTTATTATTAGTATTATTTTATTATTATTATTATCATGATTGTTTATTATAATTGGGATTAAATGCATCTATTTGTTCTTGTGTCGTTCTCAGAGAGGAATATTCAGCCATGGTGATACGGACTTGACAATCCTTCCATTGTCGAGAAACCACACTGATGTCTATAGAACCCGTTTCAGAAGAGATGCAACAAATCTTCACGTCATACACAAACGAGCAGCTTTCAGCGGGACAACTGACCCATATTCACAATTTTGTTCAACGGAAGACACAAAAGGTTCCTCGTCGCACTTAATGAACTGAAGTTTGAATAATCCTGCAAACATAATAATACCACGAACCTCCTATCAGATTGCGTTCAGACTTCCAAATTCAAAGCAATCACGCTCATGATTCGCGAATAATATTACGACGGACAGAAATTACAACAAAGTGTCATATAACATTTGCTCATAACATCAAAACGCAACATCAAAATCAACTACAATTTTTTAAATAACTTTTTCTTGATGATAGCTGTGGAATCATAAAAAATAGTGTTAAGATCACGAAATACACCTTTTAACGACCCTACACTTAACGCTAATCAATATGTTTGTGACGTAACTTGAATAGCCCTGCTTTGGCTTTTTTTTCGTATTTTCCAAAATATATCATGTAAATAAACGTATCATTTCATGGAAACATTTACGAAGTTCTAGTTCAACAAGAAGTTGGAAAAAATTGAAGAAAGAATGAAAGCGAATAATCAGAAGGCGGTCAAAATATTGTTCGACAGAACCCCCTTACTATAAATATTGGCTTCTGATAGTGTCAGCCAAAATTGACGGTGGCGGCAATGGCATGAGTGAAAAAAATATTCTGAAAACACGGCTTGCCTCCGCTTCTCATTTCCTCTCATAACGAAAATTACGCAGATATCAGACCCAGAACACACCATGTTCTACCACCGCACCAAATTTAAACTAAAGTAATGGGTAATTGCGTTTTGTAGGTGCGTTAGATTTACGACATACTTTTGATATACAATTAGCTCATTAATATTAATTAACATGCAGATACCTTGCTGCAAATTATACAACACCGAAATTTGTCATGGATTACCACACTACTAAGTTTCATGGGTAGTCGGCACAGTGGATCAATGCTCAGGCACAGACATACAGACACACAGACAGACATACAAATCCGTCACGATAACATAAGCAATCCACTATTGTACGGCCAGAATTTGACATGATTGCTAAGAAGTTACCCCCCCCCCCCCAAAAAAAAAAAAAAAAAAAAACTGCCGCTGAAGTTCTGATGCCACTGCCACTAGTGTGTTTCCAGAATTCTATCTGTCATCTGGCAAGGAAAAATAACTTGCAGCTGAAATTGTCCTCGGTCAATTTTTCATGATGCAACAAAACGTGCAATGACGAGCCTGTGATACAACGATCTATTCAGTTCATTGTTAGAGAAACCCCACATCCTGCGTTTGATATGTTTGACATAGAAATTATAGCAAGTCTAATGTTACTTGAAATATTGTGACATATGTGTGAAATCTTGTTTGCAGTTCTGGAAAGTTCAAGATAAGAGACCAACTGTGCTTTCTCTTTCTTAACCCAGGAAATTTACAAGTCTGCATATGCTGGGTCGATGAGATAAGGCATACTTGTTGCAAAGTCTATACTTAGAAATTATTTTCCCATTTTTCACACACATAATTTATATGATTTATTTGTATATTAGCTTTCTTTCTTTTTGTTTGTGTGCTCGTGACCAAATGTCTTCGTTTCTCCACATTAGTTTTCCTTAGTTTTAGATTGTATGGTTCCAGCTATTAACTAGGTCTCTTGCCGTTACGTTGAACCAAAATCACAAAATATGAAATTCAAGTTTGTCTTCAATTAATTTTATGCCATGTTTGTTTGCATATAGATTTGGTTGATCCAAACACAGGCCTGACCAAAAATGAAGAAATCCAAGCTGCAAGGCAGGATCAGTCTACACAGTTGAATATTGACTCCAAATTTATGGAACTTTTAATAGTTGCAGACAATGAAATGCGTACTCATCATAAAAACGATTTAGATTCCTATGTGTTGACAATATTAAATATAGTGAGTATACATTGAATTCTGCTTTGCAAGTTTTGATTGTATAGCATGCGCTTGTAGCTCGAGAGAGTACTCTGTTCCATAAACACGCAAAAGGCAAATACTTTTAAAATTAAGAGCCGATATTCATCCCAGGAATAATTTTCTTCACAATTCAAGCATTTTACACACGCTGGAGATCAGGTATCCCTTACTAACCTCAACAAAGGGCAGCTATTGGGCTTATGATCTTTTTTAACTTACTTTTTCCTCTAACCTGAAAAATAATTTTAAAAATATATAATTTTAAAGTAGCAGGAGTGATATTCGAACCCCAGTCCACTGTATCATGATGTTAGCTACCTAAGCACTACTGTCTGTCCAATTAACTTAATGTCTGGTTTTTAATAATTATTTTTAAAAATACATACTTTCGTGATAAATAAGTCACGAAAAGAAAGTTGTAGGATACCTAAAACTTTTTTTGATATGACGAAAGGAATGGGTCAATTTAAACCTTCAAATAAAGGTTTGGTACCATTAGTACGTTAATTACGTTTTGTGGAAGGTTCCATTGACTCCACTTTTTGTAGGTAGTAAAAGTTGTCGTCGGAGGAAATGATTCACGAAATTGATTAAATTGATTAAAACAGACAGGACCTCTATTAAAAGTTTTAGTTTTAATCGGAGCAAGGTCGGACGAATCAATAAGTTGCTACTAACATTGCTTTTGAAGCGCTCCCTAATTCGTGCACTGGTTTGCCATCAAAGTTTCAGAGTCAAAAATCAACATTAACCTGGACCCAGTTTGTTGTCGTTTGGCAAAAGAAACCAGTGTCAATTTAATAGAAATGCATTTTTTTTTTCAGTTTTCAAGTTGGAACCCAATGATCTTGTTGGGTCCAATGAAGAACAACAACTTTTTTTTTCGGAAACGTATATTTCTGGACCGTTTGTGTCGCCTGCCGTCGCGGTTTGTGAATGATAGGCCTCACATGACCTTTGCCCTTGATATGTGACCTTTGACCTCATAAACAAATGAGGGTTTGCATGTAATCTCCATAAACCAAGTTTGGTTCCAGTTGAACTTCAACTTTTCAAATGAGGTCAATTTTACATTCAGCCTTACAACTTGGCCTCACTTGACCTTTGACCTTGGTATGCGACTTTTGACCTCATCCGCAAATGAGAGATTCCATGCTGCATCTATGACTCAAGTTTTGTTCCAATTGAACCTCAACTTTTCAAATGAGGTCAATTTTACATATTCAGCCTATTTTACAACTTGACCTCACATGACCTTTGACCTTGTTATGTGACCATTGACCTCGTCAACAAATGGGGGATCCCAAGTTGCACCTGTGACCCAAGTTTGGTTTAAATCCAACAAAGTATGTAGATATTACAGGCAAATGTTAACCCTTTTTCTCAACAACAGACATCAACAGTGGACAAAGTGATCCCTTTGTGTCTTCCTGACTTAAGGCAGGCGACACAGAAACCGGACATCTAAGTTAATTGGATAGACAGACAAGCGAGGATTGCTGTGTTAGGTTTGCAATTACAAATCTTGATAAACTTTACGGAATAAATCGATACTGCTATTGAAATCAGCACTCGAAATAAATGAATAGCTTCGCTTTGGAACGATTGTCACAACTTCATGCTCCAGGAGCATGAGTAGTCGTCAAAATCTCAGGTAATCACCATGCCACAATCCCTGAAATGCATTGCGAGTCTCGCTGCTTTTAAAGGGAGTTTCCGTATAACCTGACCCATCTGACTCACTTTTTTCTGACACACATATGAATTCGGAAACCTTAACGGAATAAACCTTTGCTTTATTCCATGAAGGGTTTCAGAATTCCTAAGTGTGCCAGATGGGACAGGTTGCGGAAACTCTCGCTTTTAAAATCTACTAGTCTCCGCTATAGTACCTGAAAGAGAAATCGCTTGACGTTATTGTGTTTCTCCACAAGCAGACGCATTGGGAACCTGTACGGAGCCCGGTGCGCAATGTATTTTTGGATTGTAACGGCAGGAATCGCTTAAAGAAACTAGAATTCTATTGATATATATCAGACTCCGGAGATGCAGCTCAAAATTCCATGACCCGATTGTTTATACCCGGAAGTGCTCATAACATTGATGTCTGAAGAAGGCCGCTGTTTTTCTCATTTACCCTATGAAAATTATCGTAGGGCTGAAATTGCAGGCAGACAGGGAATTTGGAGCATTAAAATATGGTGAGATATCACATCCAGGGAGGTGGGAAGAGTTAAGAGTATTGTTTGGCAACAGTTGATCGTTGTATATTATATTGGCGAATTGGTAATGTTTGTACTTTAAAGTGGGGGTAGTCATTAAGAGAGGTCAAATATGGTGAGTTACTCATTATTGGCCGAGTTAGATATGGCAAAGTTTGGGATATGGCGTCTTATGTTGATGTATTGGGAGCTATTGGGGATGGTTTGAACCTTAACAAAATCGAAGGCCCGTTTTGTAGAGTTTTAAATGGGGTGAGGTAATTCAGAGTATTGCAGAGTTTTGTTTGGTAAACATTCTGGTTTGTGTGTTAATACGAAAAATAAAAGGGGGTTTGTACTTGTCAAGTATAGGGAGGATAGTTTAGAGGGATAATTATCTGGTATGGTGAGTTGTCACCTTCACAGTACAGAAAGTAATTTGATGTAACATCTATTTCATATATGAAAAGTAATTTTGGGAAGAAACAAACAAAATTATGATAGTCTGTGGTAACTCGCCATATTAAACTCTCGGAACAACCTGCCCTAATTCACATGTAAACATTAACACCAGTCATAACGCACCACATCACACTTTTTTAACGTAACTCTTCTACTACTCTGACCTTTCCCAACTCACCCCTTTTCCCTCTCCACCTCTCCCTCCCCACTCCCTTCCCCCCCTTTTCCCCTCCTCCCTCCCCCCCCCGCACAACCCCTCCCCTCGTTTGCTAAATTAATTCTTCAAATGCCGTTTTTGCTTTTGAAAGTGGGCCAACTCACCGCATTTTAACTCTCCAAAAAGATCTCCCTACTTTTAAGTACAACATTCCCAACATGACTTTCCGTCGATTGATTTTTATTTCCGTGCGGTTAATATTTTTCTAATTATGTTCTTCATTACATACAGCATATTTCAAATATTACATGGGCAATAAATTTGTCCAGGGAATATATTTCTATTCTAAAAAAGATGTTTTTTCCATTCATTTGTATTATAGGCCTTCTAGCTAGCTGTATATAGCTAATAATGTCTAATGGCGGCGCCCATGCCAGGGACGATTTTTTTTTTATTCGTATTAATAAATTCGTCCAACTGACTGTTGGTTTGGATTTTATGGTAATGGGCGAAAGCTTGCCCTAGTTTGGCGCCACATAACTGTCGCATGAAACTTTACAGATACGGTTTGGGGTCAGTCATTCAATCCTCATCGGGGCCATCCCCCCCTTTAAGCTCGTGTTTTAATTACAAAGCAAATCTCGCACCAACTTGATCCTTCCTAGCTATTGGACATTGTCTTTGTTTAAAAGGTGCCTGAATTAGGGCAAAAAAGGTTCTTCGTCATTAACAATTTACGAATATTTAATAATATTTTTTTGGATTATCGCAATACAAAATGAAGGAAATACGACAACAGTAATAAACGTCCCTTAAGTTTCCTTTTTGAGTCGAGGCGCGTAGGAACTATCGCGTTACAAAGCATGGGAAAAACAATGATAGTAATAGACAGTTCAGGGGAGAGAAAAATGAGCTTAATTGCTCAAAATTTAAAAAGCATTTTTCCTTGCAATGAAACCAAATAAAAACTCAAAGAAAAACAATATTTTTATATTTTTCACTTTTCAAGGTATCTCGAAGATTTATTGATCCGACTCTGGGGCAAAATATAAGACTGCATATTGTTCGCTATATCGTGCTGGAGAGCGATGAAGTTGGCACGGTAAGGTTAAAGCAATATTAGCACATTTTTTTGAAGGGCGCCCCCAATTTTTCAAAAATTTGGAGATTTTTACACGGTTGCATTGGTAACTGGCTAATAAACTATACCTGTGAATGGTTAAGCTCGAAAATGTCTATGTGTCACAAACGAAGGAATTTTGTACTAGAATAATTATTATCGGGGATCCCCGATAATAATTCAACGGCTGCTGGAAACGGCCTTCCAATGTGAAATAGCCGGGAAATAGCGCCATGTACGTGTCTACGCTCATCCATTAGTTGTTTAATAGTTCGGGCAAGTCAAGTTAGAGGTTATTTTCTCGAGGTGGCACTATTTCATCATGGACGGACATAAACGTAGCATTTCCAGCTCTGCCGTTAAGTCCAATCTGGGATCCCAATTCTAATTACAAAATCGCTTATTTTGTGATAAATACGCATTTTTTAGCATTCTCGTTCGCAGGTATAGTTTCCTAGACAATTACCAACGTAACTGTGCAAAAATATCAAATTTTGAAAATTGGGGGCGCTCTTCAAAAAATGTGCCAATATTGCTTTAAATACACAAGACAATAATAGAAGATAATGTTTTATTAAACATTCCTGTGATAGGATTTACTCATTCTGATTTCGCCAAACATGTTTTATGGTGAATTTTTAGATTGTATGACCTGGAAATAGGAATTTTACGTAAATAACTTCGCTGTAAGGCTCCATGTAATCGTTAGCAACTACATTTCACCTCTTTCAGCAAATTGTATTTGATTTTTTTAAAGTGGCGTATAGGTAGTGGCGTATAGGTAAGTCCTCGAAGTGAAGGGGTGGAGGGATTTAAACTTCGCTACTAAAATGAGCATGTTTTTGTATACAAACAGAGAGAAAATGCTCACAAAATGTTTTAACATTCCAGACAGTCATTATATACTATGTGACTACCGCGATATAATATATTGTATTTTGATCTTTTCACAAGGCGACGGATAGATTTCCGCAACAAGGGAGTTTTACTGTGTCAGCTAATGGCGCGCAGCTGCTGAATGATTTCTGTACATGGCAAGAGGTACTAAACCCGATGGACGACACAGACACGGATCACTGGGACAACGCCATTCTTCTATCCAGGTAAATTACGGTTAATTTGTTTGTAATGTGACCATATTCGAGAAAAGCAAATTATTTTAAGAATCAAATGTGATCTCAATTTCAATCGGTAAAATTTAAAAGTAATAGTCCGTTGGCTGGGTGGGTCCCCGTGTGCATGAGATGTGCCCTAAGTTACTCACAGCTGTTTGACCCCATGCAAATTGTCTCTTTTATGTTTAGAGCAATTTTAAGCAATGGCGACACAATTTTGACAACTGATATAAGTAGGGACATGCAAGAGCTATTACCTTCGCAAAATCAGAAAAATCCATTGCGGGAATCTTGCCATATAGGCCTACAAAGATCATAATTTGAATGTTATAGCGCCCTCTATATGCCTATTTCCCATAGAAAGACGTGTAAAACTAGATTTTTATGAAAAATCACATTTGCCCGCAATGAAATTTCATCAAATTTACGCAGAATGTAGTTAGTGGCATAAATACTCCAAATTAGTAGTCAAAAGTGTGTCGCCGTTTATATTTTTTGTTTTATTCTCGTTTTGCCATAATAAATGAGACTTTCAAACAGCTGTGTACTCTTTACAGCCATAACAAAAAAGTGAGGATAGACTTTTGCTACCCCGGTACTTTTTTCGCTAGAGGGCGTTTTCAAAATGGCTGCCAAAATGCCATTTATTACCATATAATGGCCTTTTCATAGCCACTATATGGGTGAAATGGCCCAGTTTTGTAGTGTTTTTCTATTTTTGTTTATGCCAAATGTATAGAGCGGTCACATTCACCACTTAAAATTATTCCTTATTGAGGGCGCTTTTCAAAATGGCCGCCAAATGCTATTTTACACCTTATGATGTTTTAATAGTCATAAAATGTGGTAAAATGATCCAGTTTTTCAGTGTTTTCCTATTTTTGTTCTTTTTCTTGCGTATGAGGCAGCAGCTAAATATATTTTAAGCGTTGGAGCCAACTCACTGTTGATTGGTTGGGGTTTGAGGAAATCTGTGTCCACCGGTGGACGAAAGGTAGGGCACTCATTGAGAATGTGATCCGCAGTCTGTGATGGAGAACCACATTGGCAGGCTGGCGATGGCCGCAGCCCCCATCGGTGCATGTTGCTATTGAAGCGACCGACTCCTGTGCGAATCCGGTTTAAGGTGACCCATTCCTTGCGTGGGAGATTGCTGCCAGGTGGTAGTTCTGTCTTAGGTGTAATAGAGAGTTGATCTGGTCTTGGAGTATCTTGCCAAGCAGTATTCCATGTCTGTAAGATGTTGAATGGGGAACTGGAGAGTTTGGCAGCATGTCGGCAGAAAGGTCGACGAGAGCGCAGTCTCTGTCTACCGAGTTGGTGTGATTCTTTGACAGTGTTGTGCAGCAGGTGCTTGTTGTCCAGCAGGGCCTTATTCACTAGTTTGTGCGTGTGGTGTTCTCTCCGAAGTACTGCAGGTGCAATGCCTGACAGCACTGGTAGGAATTCAGATGGAGTAGGACGGAGGTTGAGGTCTCGTTGAGTACTGTGTCCAGCTTCTTTGTGTGAGAGCTGTTGCACCATGCTGGGGCGGCATATTCAGCAGTGCTGTAGACCAGAGCCAAGGCAGTGGTGCGTAGGGTCGTTGGGCTGGCACCCCATGAAGATCCAGCAAGTCGGCACAGGAGGTTATTCCTCGAAGATACCTTGGCGCATACGGACTCGAGGTGCTGCCGGTAAGTAAGCTGCCGGTCAAGCTTCACTCCCAAGTAGGTTGGTGTAGGATTGTATGGCAGAGGTGCTCCATTGAGGTTGATTTGAAGCTGGCGATAAGCCTCTTTGGTGTTGAGGGGGAAGGCAGTAGCGGTGGTCTTGGCTTCGCTCAGCTTCAGTCTCCAGGTCTTGAGATATGCTGCAAGCAGGGCCATGTCTGTAATAAGTGTGCTTTCTACTTCTGTCCAGTTGCTGTCCGAGTGGAGGAGGGCAAGATCGTCGGCGTAGCCATATTGTCTAGATGTTGTTTGAGGTAAATCGCTGATATACAAGTTGAACAGCATAGGAGCCAGTACAGATCCTATTTTTGTTGATGTCATATGTAAAGTGGTGAATGTGACCGCTCTATACATTTGACATAAACAAAAAATAGAAAAACACTATACATATGATATCCTATTTTTGTGGATATCCTATTTTTGTTGATGTCATATGTATAGTGTTTTTCTATTTTTGTTTATGTCAAATGTATAGAGCGGTCACATTCACCACTTAATGTATTCCTACTGGAGGACACTTTTCAAAATGGCCGCCAAATGCGATTTAACACCATATAATGATGTTTTAATTGTCAAAAAGGGGCAAATGGCCCAGTTTTTCAGTATTTCCCTATTTGTTGATTTTGTTTCTCCATCATTTGTTGAGTTAGTCAGTACTTAACATAATTGCAGTTTCATTTTCTCTTTTTCTTACAGTTATTTTTATTGATATTAATGATTTTCTAGTTATATTTCAGTTCAATGGATTTGATGATTTGATTTATCCAGTACAATGCTGTTATTGGTGATATTACAATCCAAGTGCCGATATAGGGTTGTGCGCTTAGCCAGCTGCCACCTCGACGATGCAATATGATTGTGACCGTCGATTTTCTGATGGCAGCGCTAATTGGCAATCATGCTGTAAGCGTCTCGAAGGAGGAGAGAAGATTACCCCATGACATATAGTGGACATGATGGCCAATGTCTGAAAGCTGAAGACAAAATTCTGCAGCACGTTTGGGGATTTCACAGACACAGCTTTGGATTATGTGTGGAAGTCTGTGTCAGCTGCAAACAGGATTGATATAGTCTTTGATTCTTACCGTCATGACAAATCTGGGAAGGACTCTAAGCGAAAACAACGTCAAGTCATGCTATCAATTAAATTGAATTAACAACAATCAATCTGGATTTACCCCTTCCTGTCGAGATATGAGTTGAAATGGTCTAGTTTTATAGTTCCATATTTATTGAGGTAAAGTGTATAGAAGGGTCAGACTCACCAATAAACAGTCGAGATCGACAGGTTTGGGCATCGAATAGTAACAAGGAGAAATCCCAGACACACCTCTCCATGAGTAATCTGCCAAAAAAGGCAGCTCAAACTTCGCCTACAAGAGAATTACACTCAAGTTTCATTGCAGGATAGCGGATGATACCTTGCTCCACTTCCTTTGGTGGTTCCAGTAATAAGGTTCCCGAGCTTAACTTGGATATAGAAGAGGCTGATGTTCGTATGATTCCTCGTAATGCTATGTATGCAGTCAATGCCAGTCACAACTGATCATAGTGCTGTTTTCATTTACTGATGCATTTGTGCTATTAATCTACTATGATTCGCATTCCCATGGATTACATTTGAATGGCACGATTTTAGCAGATCTAGGTGGTAATGATAATGAATGCTTCAAGTTTTGATCATTTTGATACAAAATGTAAGGCTCCTTATCATGCTTATGGTAACCATTATTCTTATTTTCCTCCTTTGTTTGTGATTATGAACCAAAACTACAAAACTGGCCTTTAGAAGTTGTTGCTACCTGGGATGAATTGCTACTGCAGATGATTCTGAATTACGTTTTTTAATTAAGCCTAGTCAGATTTGTTTTAAAATCTGTTAATTTGTTGGTCATCTCGAAAAACACCCTCTATCAGGGATACTGTTTATTGGTCTGTTTATTGAGTCCGACCCTTCTATGTACACGTTACCTCAACAAATGGGGAAACTCTATAAAACTAGACCATTTCAACCCATATCTCGATAGGAAGGGGTAAATCCCGATTGTTGTTAATTCAATTTAATTGGTAGCATGACTTGTCATTGTTTTCGTTCAGAGTCCTTCACAGATTTGTCATTGTAAGAATCAAAGACTATATCAAGCCTGTTTGCAGCTGATGCAGACTTCCACACATGATCCAAAGCTATGTCTGAGAAAATCCCCAAATGTGCTGCGGAATTTTGTCTTCAGCTTTCAGACACTGGCCATCATATCCACTATGTATGTCATGTGGAATTCTTAAACATCTGTGAAAATGTAAGCAATTTCATTGGTTGATGCCCGGGTTTAATTCGTTCAATTGAACCCAGGTAGTACGCGCTGCGTATTGAAGTTATTTTTAGGTTGAAGCGCTCGCGTCATACCACGTTTTGCTACTTTCGCGCGCGCCTGCCTACGTTGCGTCTCGTTGCGTATGATCGTTGCGTTCAACGGGTTGTTCGATTGTTGTCACTGGGTGGTGGCAGTTCTTTCTTGTTGTATTTAAGCCGTAAAGTATCGTGAAATTTGGGTTAAAAATGACCTTAAATGTTAAAGCTGTTTAAGAATGAGAATAAAGTATGATTTTGGGAACCGGAACTCTCTTACGACGAATTGAAACCGGCGACACCGTTATTTTTGCGTGGAAGAAACTCGGCCTGACCTCGTTCTTCCAATTAAAATAATGCTATCGCCTTGGTTTCAATTCGTCGTAAAGAGAGTACCGGTTCCCAAAATCATACCTTTATTCTCTAAATCTTTTCTCCTCCTACGAGATGCTCAGAGCACGATTGCCAATTATCATTACGCTGCCATCAGGAAATCGTCACAATCACACAAGCACACAACCTTATCAGCACTTAGATTGCAATACCACCAATAACAGCAGAGTAATGAACATATCCATTAAACTGAAACATCACTAGAAAATCATTAAAATTAACTGTAAGAAAAAGAGAAAATGAAGCCGCAACTTTGTTAGAACTGAATAAAGTAACTCAACAAATAATGGAGAAAACAATCAACAAATAGGGAAACACTGAAAAACTGGGCCATTTCACCCCTTTATGCTATTAAAACATCATCACAAGGTGTTAAATCGCATTTGGCGGCCATTTCTAAAAGCGCCCTCCATTAGGAATACCTTTAAATGGTGACTGTGACCGCTCTATACATTTTACATCAACAAATATAGTAAAACACTGACAAACTGGGCCATTTCACCCAAACTTTTTGGCTAGTAAAACTTCATTATGAGGTGGTAAATTATATTTGGCGGCCATTTTGAAAAGCGCCCTCCATTTGGAATATATTAAAATGGTAAATGTGACCGCTCTATACATTTGCCATCAACAAATATAGGAAAACAATGAAAAACTGGACCATTTTACATCATTATAAGGGGTTAAATAGCATTCGGCGGCCATTTTGAAAAGCGCCCTCCATTTGGAATATATTAAAATGGTAAATGTGACCGCTCTATACATTTGACATCAACAAATATAGCAAAACACTGAAACACTGGGCCATTTCACCTAATTGTTTGGCTAGTAGAACATCATTATGAATTTATGAGGTGCTAAATTGCATTTGGCGGCCATTTTGAAAAGCTCCCTCCTTTAGGAATACACAGTGTGCATTTTACCGCTCTATACATTTGACATCAACAAATATAGGAAAACACTACAAAAATGGTCCATTTCACCACATAGAGTGGCTATGAAGATGTCATTATATGGTGTTAAATGGCATTTTGGTGGCCATTTTGAAAACGCCCTCTAGCGAAAAAAGTGCCGGGGTAGGAAAAGTCTACCCTCACTTTTTTGGTATGTCTGATGGTCTAGTTCATGGCTGTTAAGAGTAACTTAGGCACATCTCATGCACACGGGGACCCACCCAGCCAACGCACTATAACATTTATTAAATGGTCGTGAGATATGTTCTTTTGTAGCTGATTAAAGAGACACTATCAATTTCAGTTATTTTAAGAGGCTTTATATTTTGCTGGAATGTGCCTGTTTCCCTTTAAACTTTCCACCAAAAATGCGTCCAATCTATCCATTTCCGTCAATTTAAGGGACTTTGTATTTTGCTTGAATGTGCCCGTTTCCCTCTAAACATCCACGCACCTTTAATTATTTACGGGTTTAGAGACATTCAGAGATTGTCGAGAAAATTGCTTAAATTATAGTCATGAGCACCATTTGAGATCAAGTCTTAGATACATATCACATTACTTCCCATAACCATAAAAAGCGAATCAAATTAATTCGCCGTATAGAAGTAATGATATAACCGTTCGTAACATGCTTCGTTTCCCAGACAAGTCCAAACAAATCATAGGGCAAGCGCTATACACGGCAAAGTTTGAATCCCCCGCCTTCTAAGCCCTGTGATTTGGTTGGACCCATTACGTGGTACTTAGAGCGAACTTTGCTCTAATCGCAATTGCATGGGTCATAATTGTCAATATAAAGCAATAATTTCAATAAATATGCAGAACCATGTCAATGTAGACAGTAACTCTAAATCATGTCAATGTACAAAACAAATCCTTAGCACACTTTTTCCAATTGAATGACATCAGCTGCTGATCATCGACTGCTTTTTGTTGGAACTGGAAGACAGCGCTGTTGGGTCGATTAGGTCATAAATATGCGATAAGAAATAGTTCCGGTGTAGAAGTAATTATTGGCCGGCGTACTCATAGTCCGGGAACAATGGTGAACAATAGGGCAATCGATTCAGTTGACTCTTCACACAACATTAGTTTCACGCTTTATTCCGTTATCGTCTATGGAGCCCCGGACTGTGGCTCCCGCCGGACTATATCTGCTTTCACACCGGTTCTCGTTTATTTGCGGATTTGTTATCCTGTCCTGCAATGGGGGCTTGTTAAATTAGCATGATCAAGGGGAAGTTTCCGTAACCTGACCCATTTGACACACTTTTTTCTGACACACTTATGAATTCGGAAACCTTAACGGAATAAACCTGTGCTTTATTCCGTGAAGGGTTTCCGAATTCATAAGTGTGTCAGAAACAAAGTGTGTCAGAAACAAAGTGTGTCAGATGGGTCAGATTACGGAAACTCTCTGATCAAGGAGGTGTTACACGCGTATTTTTTTCCGAAGCGTGCACTCAGGCGGTGGCGGCCAAGCCCCATTCATTATAGCAATTCACCAAATATGTCAAAAGAAATTACAGCAATACGGAGTACAAACCACACACCAATTTGGGTGATTTGATGTGGGTCGGTCATGGGTGTTCCCATGACCTACATACGACCTCGTCCTCGTTCGTTATTAATACAAAAAAATTTAGAAATAACCCTTCCAGTGGAGTTGATTCTTCAACTCCAACGGTTTTGGAATAAGAAAATATTCCTTGACAACATATAAAAAAATCAGAATTTTTCGTCAAGATTTCGCTTTTACGTGTTAAACCAATGGCGATGTCTGAAATTGGGATTTCTTGGCCGCCCTCCCCTGCGTGCACTGTTAAAAAAGTTCATTAAAATAACGTCGTTTTAACTGGCAGCTGGGACTCGCAACAGTTAAAGCGACGTTTTTAAGAACATTTTTAACAGTGTGGTTTAATGATATGGTAATTGCAAATCTTACATATTTGAACACTAATCTTCTCAAAAGATACAACCTGTTCGACCCAAATGCCGGAAATGACGATCTGCTTGGCAGAGCTTTTATAGGAGGAACTTGTAGTAGGTTTTCGCAGTGCTCTGTCAATGAAGACGATGGACTGGGAACTGGGCTTGTCATTGCACATGAAACTGGTCACACGTAAGCTCAGATTATAGCCAACTTAATATTAAGCATAGTAATGCCGTACGTAGTATTATTATCACAGGTACAATTACGACATGTATTAGGCCCTAAAATTATATGTGATTTGCATAGGACTGGAATGTTGGTGGCACTTATATAAAATGTGTTTTATGCTACCACACTGTACAGTTCTTTCATTGACATTGTAATACCTTTTTGAAGCTTTGCTTGTGCTCCTAATAAAAAGCCATGAAGAATACCTATAGCAGTAACATGTTGAAACAGTTTGTAATATTCAGCTTTCAATCCCCAAATAGATGAGGCACATAACAATACCTTGCTTACCCGCTTAAAGTACCTTTCAATCAACAATACATGAACATTTACATACAAGCCCTTCCTTTAATTGAACCCAATTATTTTACTCAAGGATGCTAATTTGGAGAGCAATTGTTTTCTTTCACTTCTTCCACTAAGAGAGCCAATTAAACAATCTTGCCTAGTACATTCTTGGTCTAAAATGCCGTCTTCAGCTAGCGAGTGAAAGAACACTGTGTCTTAAAAGGTGCATTTCATGATTAGTTAGAATTGTTTTCCCTTAGAATATCTGGATTACACTTTGCCTATTCAAAATAACAAGTTACTATGGTTACCTTGTCCAAGGGGCACTTCATAGAATTCTATTCAAGATTGTTAATAGTCAAATGGAAATTCAAAGGTTTGCAACAACAAAATGTGATTGAAATATCTGTAGCTGACAATGCATACAAGACCTCTAATTGTTTTCTATTTGGAAATTTGGCAGGTTTGAAAAGAATAAGTATTAAGTGCCTCTCTTACAAGATATCTTGACATTTTGAATAGGCCTTTTTTAGAGTGTAGATACTGTATGAATACATAATTAATGCAGAAATAAATTCGAATATTGTTCAATATTACTTTCTGTAGGGTAGACCGAACAATACAATACAATACAGCAGCCTACGAGAGCTTACTCGAAAGCTGTAAAGTAAACGTTTGTTCATAACATTGGAACGCAACATGTAAATCAAACGTAATTTTAAGATTAAGTAATTTTCAAGGATACATTACGCTACAAGGAAAAGGAATGCATAAAGTCACAAAGTGCCCCTTTAACCTAATGCTATGATTTGACAAGAACCTTAACAACAATCAATTTTACCTAATACTAAGATATGAGAAGAGGCTTGACTACAGTCAAACCTAATGCTATGACTTGAGAAGAGCCTTAACTGCAATTCTACATAACTTCAGCTGTGTAACTTAGGGGAACTTGCAAAAAAGCAGCATTACTGTTCTAAAGAAGCCGTTCCAGATTCAACCTTCCAGTAAAAATGACATTTGCTTATGGTACTTATTTAGTTGTACATTTTCTGCTCACCATACAGTTTGAATTTAAATCATGACGCAAGCTATGGATGTCCAGATCGAGTCAATATCATGTCAGGCACTAGATCGGCCGGCGCTGGCTCCTTTGAATGGTCCGAATGTAGTAAGATCAACATCCGAACTTTTCTTGAGTAAGTGCACCAGAAATACAAATGCCGTCCTTTGAAACACCATAATCTGCATAACATGATTGGATAATTCATGACGTTTATATGAACTGAACTTTGCCGTGTGATATCGAAGAACAATACCACTCTCTGAACTCACAGGATTTATTTGCCCAAGCAGACTGCTAAAAAAAGGGTTTTTCGAAAATAATAGGGCGTATTTTTCTGTAAAATTCCTCGTACCTCGTTAACTAAAGAAATTGCTTCCAAATCCAGGGACAAGACCTCTTGTTCATTCATGACACAAAATCAATGTTATTTGCAAGAGAGTTAATTTATAAATGTAGAAGAAGTGCTTTGAAACGTGGAAATTAGTATTCAAATCTCTAACACTTGGCGTGAATAACCTAAACACCGACCGTCAAACCTAAACATGTTTAGATTTTTAAGGTGTTCAGATATTAAACAAGTTTAGATATTTCAAAATGTTTAAAAATATGGTGCAATAGTGTTCAGTTTTTGTCACTGTTTTGAGTGTTTACATAGTGTATAATTTTTTGAAACCATGCAATCAAATTCAGGGAAAACGTAGATGTCAAATACATTACTTTTCCCAAAGTTAGACAGTAACACTGTTATCCTCTACATTTAAAGAAGCACCATGAGCTCCTGCTTAAATGACGAGCCCCTTATTGAACCAATTCCAGTGGATGTTCTGCCAGGAACTACTATAGACTATAACACACAGTGCACATTAGCACATGGAAATGGTTATACATCTGTGTTAAACAAGGTATATCTTCCTGTCTGTCTAATCTATGTTTCTATATCGCCACACACACATCCTCTCACACCACAAACGCACACACACACATTCACGAAACATTATCCAAACTAAACTTAAAATATAATACTTCCTTGATTTGTTTAGTATATGATGTCAACGTCAGTTTGTAAAGTATGTAATATTTCTACTAGCCTGTAGATTGTGGCGTTCTCGAATGCATGGATAGTCGTGGTCGTATAATATACGGAGGAGTACCTGTAATGGAAGGAACGCAGTGTGCAGACAGAAAGGTAGCTGTTCCATTGTTCACTAATTGCATTTCTAAGGTCCAACAAGGTGGGTCAAAAATATTAAATATGTTCAGGCATGTTTAATATGCAAGAAAGAAGCACTTCACATATTTGTAAAAACGTGCCATAATAATGGATTTTTTTTTCATTTTTTTTCAATTATTGGCAATTTATCAACCTTAAATATTTCAACACCTATACAAATTAAGAATGGTATACAAGGTAACAAAGAGCAAATTCTTTAAAACTACAATGTTTAAAGGGTAACCAGACAGTCACATTGAAATGTTCTGTGACGTGAATATACTACTAGGATGCGTTCGTCAAAGACACTGGTGGATGTAGTAAGGTTGACTCAAGTTGCCATCTCGGAGCTTCACTAGGTGACAATGATGTACATTGCATGACTATCGGAAATAGAAAACACCATTATGCTTTAGCACATATAGAGTAAAGGTTCGTTCATACTACACTGCAACGTGCGTTGCGGTAAGTTGCAGTGCTCGAATTAGGTCTCTGTCCAGTATACTGCATTGCGGTACTGCAACCGAGTTAAATTCATTTTAACTGCAGCTGCAGCGGATTGCGTTGAGTTGCTGCAGCAAGTGATCGATATATCGGCACTGCACTGCACAGTGCAGCGAAGTATGAACGAACCTTAATATTAGGATAATGCCAGGCCCCTAAAATGGATTTTCAATGTATGCTATTGGTTTCTTCAGGGTTTAATGTTGTTCGGCTAACTCCACTCCCACGAGACATGGCTGACCAATTAACAGAAAAACCATGTTTTTTTCTTTGATCTCTTTAAGTGGTGTATATCAGGGGCTTGTGTTGAGAACGAAGGTTTGCCTGATCCAGTAGATGGTGCTTGGTCAGCCTGGGATAGCGAGCCTGGACCGTGCTCAAGAAGTTGCGGACGTGGTGTTCAAGAAAGAAGACGATACTGCAATAACCCTACGTGAGATTTTCAGAATCTTATTTGCATCTTTTTTTAATATTCAGTGTGCAATGACATTATTTGCTTGAAAGCACTTAATATATAGTTTAGTTGTTCTATTTAATGTGGTAACTTACCCAAGAATGACAGCCTTGGATTTTAACGGTTTTTTTTAAATCAATTGATATTAGATCATGGCACCGTTTACAACACTTGTTGAATTTATAATCATAAGTGAACACTTCACAATTTTAGAGCACCGCTAAAGTGTTTTAAATCTACCATGGTTATTTCGATGATATTGTGATGTGGGTAGGACCGATTCTTTCAGCTCCTCATCAGGGCTACCGTAGAAACGATATTAATTAAAAGTATTACTATATTCACGTTTGTTGCAGGCCCATGTTTGGTGGTCGTGGTTGTCCAGGAGACGCGGTGGAATACACAGTTTGCAATTTCCAAGTTAGTAGACTCACGATAGGCCTTATATTTAAAAATTCTATTAATTTTATTGGTGTTTATTGGTATCTTTGTATTGGCCATTTAAGCCGTTTAATTCCATATTACATCTATCTATACTACTAAACATGATATCTGTCTGTCTGTCCGGCTCTGCGTTTCGTTATGCTTTGACATATGGGGCTGATATTTGGCATGAAGGTAGGCGAGGACAGCCTGACGTTTGTTTGCAGGGTTTCGGAGTGATCCAAAATTCAAAGGTCATCTAGAGGTCAATTTGCGTAGAAATGACCTATGACTACCAAATTTGGCCAAAAGGACCGCTGACCTGAGCAAAGAACAAATCTGAGGTCAAAGGTCACACACAGATCAAAGGTCACTTCCAGTTGGGCAAAAAAGCCAGGTAATCGCGAAAGCCGGGTGACCGCCTAGTCATATATTAAATACTAGAATCTGAACAGAATCCACAGAACCTGGAGAAAACCGGCGAGAGCGACCTTGGGATAGAAACCAATTACACGTAAAGCGAAGCTGGCCGGCCGGGGATCAAAAGTTGGACCTCAGCTGTGTAAAGCGATGAAAGAGCTGTTTTTTCTTCTTCTTGGGGCAGCAGCTAAATGTGTTGAAGTTAGTGGAGCCAGCTCACTGTTGATTGGTTGGGGTTGAGAAGTCTATATCCACCGGTGGACGAAAGGCAGTCTGATGGAGAGCCTCATTGGCAGGCTGGAGATGGTCGCAGCCCCCATCGGTGCATATTGCTGTTGAAACAACCGACTCCTGTGCGAATCCTGTTCAAGGTGACGTATTCCTTACATGGAAGATTGCTACCAGGTGGGAGTTCTGTCGTAGGTGTGATAGTTAATTGGTCTGGTCTTGGAGTATCTAGTCAGGCAGTGTTCCATGTCTGTAAGATGTTGAATGGAGAGCTGAAGAGTTTAGCAGCGTGTCGACAGAAAGGTCGGCGAGAGCGCAGTGTGTCTGCCGAGCTGGGCGATTCTTTGACAGTGTTATGCAGCACTTGTTGTCCAACACAGTCTTATTCACCAGTTTACGTGTGTGATGTTCACTCTGAAGCACTGCAGGTGCAATGCCTGAAAGCACTGGTAGAAACTCAGATGGAGTGGGACGAAGGCAGCCAGTAATGGTTCTCATGGTGCCGCTGAGTAACCCTCTGCACCTATTGCGATTTTTTTTCGGATGTAGAACTTAAGACCAGGGAAGAAATGTTCTTTTCATGTCATTGTACTACCTGCTTTTATTCAGACACCGTAAAAAACCTTGAAAACTTGATTTGAATGAACAACTGACACATGCAAAACATAGAGAAACAGCCGTAAAATTTTTTAAAAATCACTGTACTTTTGACAATTTACAGCCCTGTGATGGATCACAAGACGATTTTCGTGATGAGCAATGCGCTGCAACTAACGACGAGCCCTTCAATGGACAGTTGTACAACTGGGTTGCCTTCACAGCACAACAAACTGGTACGTAAAAATACTTTATGAATTGTTACTACACAACACTTCAACTCAAGAACAAGACATATGTCATGGCATGATCTTGCCCATTTATGGGCTCATGCAGTTAAGTTCAGTGATATTTCAAAAATCACCATGCAGTTTTATTGAATGATAAGTGAATGTTGCCACTTCGATGAACCGCGGTGAACTGCTATTTTCTTCAAGCTTATAAATTATATTTTATCGTTTGTTATTAAGCATGACAATGCTAAGCAAGCAAGTCTTTTTTATTCAATTACATAACTAATTAAAGATCTTACTAAAGAAACACAATATATTTTTAATTATTGATAACTAATGTTCCAAATATAGGTGACGCGTTATGTGACCACAAGTGTCTAGCTGTTGGATACTTCTGGGCTCGTCGTGCACCGTTTCAATTTAATGCTGGACCAACATGCTGGGAATGATGCGGGCACCGTGCACATATATCAGTTATTGGTTCTGGAACTTGCAGGGTACGTGATATAACAATATTAAACCCGACTGACCTTGCTTCTACTTTTTACACTTCAGAGTGAAAGAAAATTCTAAAAGATAGCATGGTGGAGTTAATTTCAACATTTTTATTGACAAATGTGTTTAAAATTGCAATTTGAGGAAAACTTTGATAAGGTATAATCAATTTAGTGTATGGATTATTAATTTGACATTTTTTCAGGAGTTTGGATGTGACGGTAGCATGCGTTCAAATCTAGTTTATGATTCCTGTGGCGTTTGTGGTGGTAATGGCTCTTCATGCGAAAAGATACAGGATAGTTTTACTGGTGGTAGCAGTACTGGTATGGCGTATTTTTGTTGTGACCATTTACAAAGCATGCATATATCATTTCCCATGTTAGTTTATATGTGATTGAGGTTTAAAGGTCATGTCAAGGTCATTCACTACTACCTTAATTGGCTGACTTGCCAGATATTTAAAATTCTAGGGCAGAATGTGCAACGATAGCATGTCTAACGTTGGTGCCTTGGTTGATTGATGATTAAGGATTGGGAATTACTGGTCTCCCTCACTAGAACATGGCAGCGTTTATAAATTAACTGAAAATTTCTTCTTTTTTTGTAAAGGTTTTGTTACATTTTTGACGCTACCGATTGGAGCGACATATATTCGCATAACAAACACCAATATCAGATACACGTATATGAGTAAGTACCGATATCTTTTTCTGAAACTTGAAAGTACTAAATGATATAGTATTTGATAGTGATAATTATTTTTTATCTTTTTTTAAATAGTAAATGAACCCATTTTCTTTCAGGTGCCACCTTAAATGGAAATCGCGTTTTGAGTGGTGATGGTTCCACGGTCCCAGCCAACGGTCGATACAGTGCAGGAAGTATGATTATCCGCTATGAACGAGACTCAGTCCAAGAAACAATTACCTTTTACGGACCTACAACCAATGTTATTGAAATAGAAGCCTTCCTTTTACTAGACCCTACTGTGTCTTACATTGGTGATGTTAACGTGAGACCGATGATTCGATATGAGTACTTTGCACCGATATCGCAAACTCCAATGGCTAGGTAATTTCAAAGATATTATAGGGGTAGATTACTCCAGGGAGGAAATTCAAACACGTGTTGTCATTTAAATGCATTTGAAGAACTTGATATAAATGTGCACCAGATGATGTTCAGTCAACAATATGAGCAGGAAATGTTTGTTTTACTTCAAGCGAGCAACGTCCAGGTGTAAGAGATTGCTATAATTTCTCTGTGAAATTAATTTTTTAAAATTTGTTATAGAATGTTCTCAAAATTGATGCAAATCGATACACAGGCCATTTAAAAACACGTAAATGGCTATTCTGATCAACTCTCATGGATAAACGCAGTGTGCTGGACAAAATGGCTAAACACATTCATATGAATCTCCGTCAAGGATGGTGTTTTATTGTTATTATTATTATTATTATTATTATTAAAATGACGACGATGACGACGATGATGATGATGATGACGACGATGACGACGACGACGATGATGACGATGACGATGATGATGATGATGATCACGACGAATAATGATTTTAATTGTTTGCTTCACTGATACAAAAGATTGCACAGGCTTGAGGTTTTGACACCGCATGCCGCAGTAGTGACTGTTAACATTTTTATTTCGTTTGATACCCTATTAAAGGTGGGAAGTGTCAGAATACTCCGAATGCGATGCTACATGCGGTGGAGGGTCACAAACAAGAGTTGTTACATGTGTGCGGGATGTTGGAGGTACGGCTCAGTCAGTAGATATCTCTGAATGTTCCCAAATGCCCATGCCGATGACTTCACAAAGTTGCAACAATTTAGCTTGCCCGGACGTGTATCAAACGGAATGGCAAACTACCGAATGGTTTTCTGTAAGTATTGATTGGTTACACATTACTAAATTGGTTATACACATTACACATTACGCATTTCTCATTCAGAATAATTTGGTTACACATTACGCATTTCTCAGTTAGCAGAGTTTAAAAAGCCCAGGTCTATACATCCCCGTATACATCTTACATTTTGATCACGTGATGTCTACCAGTGCTATTGTTTCTGCCAGAGTGAGTGACGTTACATATCACATCGTCTATACTAAATTTTTCATTCATTTCATTCAAAGTGCTCAAGTACATGTGGTGAGGGAACGCAGACTCGAATAGCAATGTGTGTCAGAACAGACTCTGGTGACATTGTAGACGATAGCAACTGCGACACTGACACTAAGCCATCTTTAGAGAGAGCATGTAACGAAGGCACCTGTCCTTCACAAGGTGGGTTCAATTAACATTTTTCTTCATTCTTTTCATTGTTAGGTGTACCTTGATTATCGCTCTATCAACTGAATAGCGTTTCACCGGCCAGAACCATGATCGAAATGATCGCAATGCTAAGCCTATGGCATGGACATTGCATCCTGACAGGTGAGTATTCCAGTTGATTACCAGAGAGTTACCAAAGCACTTCGCTGGCGAACAACCTTACGGATAAACAAACAGTTGCCATGTGGTAACATTTTACGTATTCCTTTTAGATTCATTTTGTTTTTCCTGTTTTACAAAAACAAAATATGTGTGACAAAATATTGTATTACTATGCAGAGACTATAATTCCAACCTTGGTTCACTTAGAAAACTGTATAGGACATTTCGCCGATTGAGTGCTGCTCATTAAATGACGTTGCGTGACGTCAGAATATTTGAGAAACAGACAGGTTGTTGAATCATTGTAAATTTGTATTTACATGGGTAGAAGCTGCATAAATTTCCCCACATGTGCAATCGTAAGAATAGGTGTAGCAAATAAACCATTCTATCATTGATGGCTACTTTCCGCGTCAAAATCGGAATTATGAGTGAAGTTTCAGAGGATTTACTGCATCGTTCCGTATCTAGTTTTTCTCTCTTTTCTCTCTTGATTGCTACAGTTTGACAAGTAATATTTCGAACTTATTTCCTTCTAATCATCTTTCAAACATTTTATCATAAGCCAACATTTTTATGGCAAATCCTGAAGGTTTAACCTTTATACTCGTACCATATTTGACTTGCATTGGTTGTAATAAACTTGTGGCGTTTTCCATTATGCATAGATTCAACCCTTCGAAATTTTGACTGTTACTGCATGCCACCCTGGTTGAAGAAGCCCCGATCGGGAGATGTCTTACACACGGCACGCTATATAGTGCTCATTAATTATGTTTGTAGCCCGAGTCCCTGGCCCTCATTCATAACTAACAAACATTGCGGATAAGTCCATACGTTTTCAAGGACTGAAGGATTTAGCGGATCAGTGAACGAAATATCACATAGCTTCAACGGCGAAGGTTTCATATAGCGGAGCGGCCGAGCTTTGAAAAGTGCTCTAGTTTTCGAGTTACCCCTCCCCTCCGTACAACAAAACACAACCACCTTTATTTGAAGGATAGATATATGAGATTTAAGAATATGATGGTTGTGGTTGAAATATTTGGTGGCAGGGATGATTTCTATGCCGAAAAGTGCATTTTGGGCTGCAAATTAAGCGAAATTATTATTTTTTTATTTTTTTTTAAGTAAAAATATTACAATCTTATTTTTATGGTATGCTTTTTGTTATTTATACAGGTTTTATACATTGCATAAAGGGTTCAGGTAATACTCGTTGTGGTGACATGTGATAAAAAGCGTGTTTTTTAAGGGAAAAAATTGATTTTGGGGCTAAAATTCTAGACCCTTTATATATTGTATAAAACAGAAACCTATAATATAAATGTCAGAGATTGATAGTATGCATCATGATTAAAATTTGGTTTGCTAAGTAATTAATAAATCTTGATATTCTTAAGTTTTTAGCTCAAAAACGTGATTTTTTGACCAAAAAACACCCCTGCCACCAAAGTTTTTGACCACAACCATCATTTTTTAAAATTATTTATTACTCTCTTTCGAATGGAAGTGGTTGCGTTTTGTTGTACCGAGGGGAGGGGTTATCGATAATTTTGCAGTCCAAACCGCTCCACTAATAGTGTGGTTTGAATTAGTAGAATAATTTAGATATTCAAACTCTGAACGATTTTTATTTTCTCCATTTCAATTCGTGTACAAAATAACATTGATTTTTTGACTTATTTTGATTTCCAAATGCTTACCCACGTCCCCGTTATCATTTTTGCAAATACACGAAAATGTGCGATGCCTTCAAGTAAATCAAAGCAATTATTGAGACGAGATATGTAACAAAAACGAGATCTGTATCAAATTGTTACATATCTCGTCAAAGTATCTGTGCGCCTAATTTTTAATCCTTTCCCACAATTTAATGTATCATTACTCATACAGTTCCCATTGTTTGCGACGGACTCTCGACAAATGAAACCGGCTCCATCGTTCGACTTGGACCAACACCTCAAGGCAAAACATGCAGGCATATGATAGTGGCACCCCCGGGAAAAGATATCATCGTCCGATTCAATTTGATTAACGTAGACTGCAGACCGCCAGGTATACTTCGAAATAACTTCAACATTATGACTGAAAAATACGGTTCGTGGCTATACGTTATACAATGTGGAATACATATGGATTGCTATAGTCAATGATAGTCAAATATGAAGTTTCGATATCTAGTTTGTACCCATTTATACGCTGCGTAAACAAATTTTGTCTCATAACCTTTTATCTATTGCTTTAAAGGTAAGGGGCCGTACGCAGGATTTATTTTGGGGATGTTGGGACTTCGAAAAAGTGGACCTAGACCCCTAAACATTGGTCCTTTTTGAACATCTCATCACCAAAAAGTGGAATCGTGTCAAAGTTTCTCTAAATTTGGACCTTTTTATGCAATAAATCAGCAGAAAGTGGTGACCTTTTTCCCTATTTGTGGAATTTGGGGAGTGCGACCCCCCCCCCCCCCGCACCCCCTACGTACGGGCCTTTAAAGCATGGACACGATTGGTAGTAGCCCCGTCTCCGGGACCCCATATTTTGCCGAAAGTGGTATATGAATATTGGCGTCTGAAGAAGCAACTATTTTTTATCATTTACCCTGTGACATCTTCGAACTAGAGATATTTCATTTGATTTGGATGTTATGAATACTACTTCAAATCTCACTTGAGATTTAAATTCATGATAACGCAATGTCAAAACTGATGGCGCTTGTCTCTTTCATGGCATTGGCCCTGCGAATAAGCAGACTGGTTATGTGGTTGCCTTCGCAACTCTTAAAATCCCACCTTTTAGTCACTCACGTTGTCCCATTCCCAACTTAAGCAAATTACATTGTATTCTATTAAGTGAGGTTTCAAATATCTAGGACACATAAAAAAGTAATAGATGAAAAACTTATGAGTCTGTGGATATTATTTAAATAATAATGACTCACCTAACACCACGGCTGGATTCGCACATGAACTTATCGTTGCTTAGGCCTAGAAAATTGTTGTATTGGCAGAATCAGGCCTACCCTAATTCTGAAACTTAAACAAAACTACTCTAAAATATGTACAAATAAACATTTCCAATAATTACGAATATTGCGTCTACATTAAACAGTCATACCACTATGTCTTTCACAGATCTCAGTGTTTATAACAGAATGATAAGAGTCGACCAACCTACCGTATTTTTAACTTGCCCCTTACGCCAATACCACAATTTGTGCCTTAGCGATATATATTTTGTTTTCTTAAGATTCTTTCATGTTATTGATCTTAGGTGAAGCTTTCATTTTGCGTCTTGGCATATATGGCACTGGATACACCTACTGTGGCTACTATCCGAATCCCGGTTCACTTCGAGTCAGGGATAAGATTTTTTGGATTGAAATCAAGGCTACTCAGGAAGGTCATGGGTACGATGCCACGTACACATTCACCGATTCCAGCGAAATTCCTCCAGGTATATCATTACATTCATAATGGTTCATAATATTCGCAACAATCTGAACGCGCGTGTATTGATTTCTAACATTTCATGAGATCCAAATAAAACCCAGATATTAATCTCATTCAAAAACAAAATATAAGCAAGATAATCGTTGTTTTGGTTGCCTATAAACAGGGCCGTAGCCGGGGGGGGGGGGGGGTGCGGGGGGTGCGATGATCATGTACCCACCCAAATCTCCAAAATTCCAAAAAGGTCCACAAAAATGATGTGTGCGAGCGAAGCGAGCTAGGAAAAAATAGGGGTTTTAGGCTTTTTTGGCCAAAAAAGGGCAATATTTGCTCAAAAAGGCCAAATTTACACCCCCTCAATTGTGAAAGGACCACATTTGGGGAAAAAGGTCCACTTTTGGAAAAATCCGCACCCCAGAAAAAATCCTGGCAACGGGCCTGCCTATAAACCCAAATATATTTAAAATCATAAACATAGCAAAATATTATTACCCCTGCGTGAAATGAATCAATCCATAACTGCAAAGTTAATAACTGCAAACTTAAAGAGACACTGGCACATTTGAAAAATAAGTGCGCCCTCAAGATTTTTCAAAATCGATATTTTTGCATGGTTGTAAGGCTTTTATATACAAAAGCCCTCACCCGAAATGATTAAGACCAAATCAGCTTCCTTATGGGTAAACGGAACGATTTTGTAATTTCGCGTCGCCGGCGACGCGAAATTCAGCAGACGACGAAAATGGCGTTTAACACAAGAACACGGATGTTTCCCACGCTATGCACACTGTTTGATCGTCTATAACCTTTGTGGTTTGTGTATCAGTGAGTACGAGTCAAAAATATTCATGTAATACACACATTTGTTGATTAAAGTTATGGAAAACTTAAAAGTTGGCCTACAAATTACCTGGATGTCTTTATCCTCATATCAATGTCCCTATCTGTTTTGGGGTATGTTATTTTTATGTGTAAAATATATCTCTGTTCTTCCAATGGCCTAGACTATCATTTGAGAGCAAATTGAAGAAATTTCATATTTTGTGAAAATGTGCCAGTGCCGCTTTAATAACTGGGACATAAGCTCTTTTAACGAATTGTATCCATGTTCAAGGCAACACACCATATCCATATTTGGGCATTATGCAGTATAACCATGAACACAACCAACCACTGTCCAGCACTTAGCTTGCTGCATGTGCACGACTGTGAGGTCAGGCAGTTCGTTAACCCGGTTAACCTGCCGTCCCCACTTGGGGTCATGCATCGTCGATCTCAAGATTATAGTAATATATAAATTAATCGAAAAATGGACTTATGTAACTTTAACAATTAATATTAATGATATTAATGATAATGATATCTTGACTACAGCCAACAATGAATTTGCACAGTAGATGCTGCCCGGAAGAGGAAGGCTACTGTTTTTGCCTAGGGTGGCGGGGTCAACAGGGTCATATAGAAGAACTGGGGTCTGCAGCTAAGAAGCACCATACTAAATCCGCTAGAGGTTCCAGGCGACAGGCATTGAAGCATACACCATGGTGCTTGAGGAACATGTTGAGTCCTGGGCTGGGGCGCTTGACGCCCTGCAAATGAAAAACGTGCATCCTGGAGAGGGGTGTCTGGCTAGCAGGAAGGCTGTCCCACCTGTGAAAATCAGGGGTGAAACAACTGAACACATGGTTCCAGCCGCTTTAGCTCTCTGCTTGGCAGGGCGGTTCAGGATGGCACCAACTTTGATGAACCTTTCTTCAATCATGGGGTGGCAGATACCCTTCCCATCCGGACTGGACCTTCCACTGTGGAGGAGCTTCATAACTACTCGAGGAGGCTGAGCAACACCGGGAACCCCTCAAAAAAAGTGGCCTCTTGAAAGGTTTGAATAGATCAAATCCAAGAGCTTCCGGGGGCCCCGCCCCTGGACCCCCCCCCCCCCCGTTACTATTTACCCCTCAAGAAGTGGCCATTTTGAAGGTTATGAATAGCTTTCAAATGACAAGATTTTTCGAGGGCTTCGCCCCCTGGACCCCCAGCAGGGGCTCTGCTCCTACACACCACCCGTCAAAGACATTGGTGCTCGCTACCCCTCCAACAATATGACATGGGCCCCACGTGGTCATTTGTGGGCTACTTCCTGGGCCCCTCATTGCCTTCCCACCTGGGGCCCACTTGTTTTTGTCGTCGTGATTCAAATGGGTCCTAAGTGGGCAAGCTGAACTGGATGCATGTTAACGGGGCTACTTATATGCTTTAATTAAAGAAAAAAATGAGTTCTAGTACAGTTGGATATTGTTTTAATTCGCAATTATTCATTAGGCATCACTTGAATCTCATACTAACATGGTTACAAATATGTATTACTTACCTTGGTGATTCGAACCGGGGACCTCATGATCTTAAGTCTAATGCGCTATCCAGTCGACCACTTCTACTTACTGACAAATTGGCATCAAATTAGATTATTTAAAGGATTGTTGAAGTTAAATGATTAAACTTGTACGTTATGGCCTTCTTATCGACATGGGATGAATTTTAGTTGCCCCTATTAAATAAACTAGATAATTATTTGATACAGAATGGAAATAACATTTTACACACAACTGGGCTTCAAAATGGGCAGCCCTTTAATGCCCATCCTTGCACATGAGTAAAATATACTCAGCCGGCTAATTGAAAACCTACAATGGCCCCATTTGGGAAACCCACTTAAAGCCCAATTAAAAACTCATCATTGACCCATTGAAAACCTACAATGGCCCCATTTGGGAAACCCACTTAAAGCCCAAGTAAAGAAGCCTATCAGTTACCCATTGAACAACTACACTGGCCCCATTTAGGAAAGCCCATGTAATTCCCATGCCCACGTAAGCCCATGTAACCCACGTGAAAACCCAAGTGGGCCCACGACCATAACTTGAGTAAAACCAATGATGGGTAGCCAAGCAGATTAATCCCACATGGGACCAACACAAGTAAGCCCAATAAACACAAATAGGGGTTGACGACATGGGGCCAATCAGGAATAGCCTACATGATACCCATGTCCACCATGCCCCATACAAAACCCACATGGGCCCCATGAGGCATAAACCCATCATGGGTTACCCATTACAACCCACATGGGCCCCATTAGGAATAGCCCACATTAAAAACCCATGCCCACTATACCCCAGCTTACCCACTCAAAACCCACATGGGCCCAGCACGGCATGTTGGAGGGTAAGTGTAGTTCCTCTTCGGTAGTACAAGCTATATTGCCCGTCTCATGAGCCAAGTTAGAAACCAGTGTTTTCTTTGAAATGGTTACTATTTACCCCTCAAAAGGTGGCCATATTGAAGGTTAGGAATAGCTAAAATCCAAGAGCTTTCGGGAGCTCTGCCCCCTGGACCCCGGAAGGGGCTCTGCTCCTGCACCCCACCAGCGGCCCTAAAAACGGGCCCGTTGTGTCAAGGCTCATTACGCTTCCAAGGACTCTTACTGAGGCAAAAACATTTCTGAAGGCTTACTGTCAGGTACTTTCTTCAGACAATGATGGGTGGTAGACTTCAACCAACAGCCCTTCAGCTCTAATAACAGATTCCCGCAAACTCCGACTGTACAGCCTGAGGTCACAGAGCTTCGCAGGTAGTTACACATCGGTATAATATTACTGGACATACGGCAGTCAGTATTGTCAAACAACTGAAGTACCCTGTGTGGTGTTGGGTCAGCTCGCAGGCACTGTTACCGCCACCCTGAGATGTGTACTAAAGCTGCTATTTTCCACTAAAGTTATATTTTCACAGTTATTCGATCATCTTCTCCAACCACAGTCCTTTCACGGTCAATCATTCCAGGGACGCAGATGGGCACAGGTCTGCTAAAGACCCTGGTGTTATCTTGCCTGAACGATCCGTCTTCTTTGAAAAACAAACTGCTCTTAACATATTTTCATTTATCTCCCAAAAGTAGACCTTAAGAACGTATTTTCTTGGTTATAAAAGAAAACACCCTATTATTTGGTTATACGTGTCCTCAAAGAAAAGTAAGCCTTTAACATCATATTAAGAACCGTATCTTAAATCAATTCTTCGGGAAAATATTCATGTCAATTATCCGACACCTTTGTTTCGCATTTTCTCTATTTATATCTGGGCGATTCTTTTATAGAATGCTATGAGGTTTATACCGACAGCACTGGAGTTTTACAAAGTGTTAATTACCCAAACAAATACCAGGCAAATCTGCGATGTCAAACCATTGTTGTTGTCCCACCTGGAAATCGAATCAGGTTAAGCTTTCGCGATTTCACCATTGAGGACGGAACTCCAAATGGGGAATGTCCGAATGACACCTTAGAGGTAAGTGATATGGCTTTCACTAGTTGTTAGTTACATTTGTCACATGATAGGTGAACTCACTTTGAATGATATATCGCATTCAAGAGGAATATCCACTACTTTGTCCCTATTGAAGTTGTTGAGATTAGATTTGAGGTACTAAGCTTCCATATAAGCTTCTCAGTGCATTTGACATTCATGTCCAAAATCCTAAATTACCACACATCTGTTCGACGATGGCTGACTTTGTGATAACAGCAAGCAATATTCAATTAGTACCAGCTCAAGTCGGGCGTTGGACTCTTTCTTATCGAATGCAATTTAGTAAACACGAAAGCCGTGTAATGCCAACTAACCATCGGCTTTATGCACACATCATTGTTCGCCCGGATTGTATGTTTGTCCCCTTTGTCATGTTTGTGAAGGAATTACATATATTTTAAAGGTCTCAGAAGGGAATCCTACATATTGGTCGCCACCTTGAATTGTGAGCATGTACTACAAAAAATGTCTGGTATGATTTTTTAATAGTCAATGGCATATTGGTCAATCTCATTCTCTCTTTGCACGGTTTCGCCATTTGCTAAGAGCCTGGAACTGACTCCAATAATTATGAACGAGAGTATTAACATAACAGTTCGATTCTCTCTACAAAAACCTGCTTGACCTTGCAAGAGGTGGATGCATTGTTATGTAACACCCTATTCCAATGCCAGTGAGTTCGAGGCTGTAACTTTAAATGGCAATTAACCGTGCAAAGGGTCAATACTCTAATAAACACATTTATTGATGCTATAACAAAATATACAATAGGTATTACAGGTTTTAAAGATCTTTGACGACAGCCATATGGCCCCATCTTGAAATAGAAGCATGCTAACAAAGCAAAAGGCTATTGACAGATATGACTTTCTAATGGTCAAAGACCTATAGCTCAGATTATAATTTGCAAGTTTATTAAAATTTCTGGATGATGTAACTAAACATATTGCAGATATATGGTAACTTAAAAGTTTTTAAAGATTTTTGAAGCGGCCATTCCATATATGGTAACTTAAAAGTTTGAAAGATTTTTGAAGCGACCATATAATTGGCCGCAATTGAGCTTTGTTGGTTTTTCCTTACAGGTTATTGACTATATTCCAGACGAAGAACAGTCGGAAACCATAAGATACTGCGGCAGCTTGGAACCTTTTAAATGGCGTTCTCGTGGCAATGTAGTCGTTTTAAACTTTGAAACGAATTCAAACCGAGAGCATAAAGGTTATTTAATAAAATACAAAACAATATGAACGTTTTATAGTCGATTAGAAAAAATATAGTCAACGGAAAAGCAGTTATGATATGCACAATGTGAGAGATGTCTCCCTGTAATTTGTTCAATTGACTTAAAATAATTATGCTTGCAAAGTGACGATACGTTCTAGAAGAATAGACAACTTTGATTTCGATTGCCGACTAACTAGAATGCTTTCTACGCATGCGTCTCCAATTCAAGATGGCGATATTTTCAATAGGCAGACCGTTACGACCACAAATTCCACCTTTCAACAGGGAGCCCTCGCATATATTTTGTTCCGTTTACATATTTTCATATTTCATATTCATTTTTATTTCCACATCACAGCTAGACAAGTTCAAGTTCAAATTTATTCAGCATAACATATCGAACGTGACAGAAATATGTAATACAGTATAATATATAATAATACAAAGTCTCAATTGTAGACTGTGCTAAGATGAACTGGTGAGGTATATGATATGATATGCTAGGACCAGCAATGGACAACCCGATAGGGCTTATGGTTATTGCTGACCCTGTAATACATACAAGTAAAGTATACTCAATATTACAATAATGGTACAACACAGCTGTTTGAAAGTGACAAAACGAGAATAAAACAAAAAAATATCAACGGCGACACACTCCTGACGACCAAGTTGGAGCACCTATGCCTCCAACTACATCCTGTGAAAATCTGATGAAACTTCACCGCGGGCAAAATATGATTTTTCATCAAAATCTAGTTATACACGGCTGCCTATGGGATATAAGAATAAAGTGGGCGCTACAACATACAAATCAGACCCCTAAAGGCCTACATGGCAAGATTCCCGCAATGGATATTTCTGATTTTGCGGAGGTAATATTTCGTTTATGTCCTACTTAAAACAGTTATCAATATTGTGTCGCCATTGCTTAAAATCGCTCTAAAAATAAGAGACAATTTGCACGGGGTCAAACAGCTGTGACAAGTGTATCAAATAGAATATTACATAGGGCAATATACATAACAAAAACAGAGACAAACAAAAACAAACAATATATCTAAGCTAAACAAACACTTAACGGGAATACGGGATACGGGAATTTGGACAAGAAGGAGAGACTCTTCAACATGTCTTGCTGAGGTATTGTAATAATATTTCATAATGAGGGAGCAGAGATTGGAGAGGTAGAGGTGAAGAAAATGTAAGGAATAGAGATAGAAATGGGATGAAGAAAAGGTGAGAGAAATAAGGACTTGGGGAGAGATTTAAAAAGAATTGTACTGGTTGATGAAAAGTTTTTTCAGTTGAGCTTTAAAAGTATTTTTGTTTGTAATTGTTGTGATGTATTCTGGAAGATCATTCCAAATTTTTGCGCCGTGATACTGACAAGAAAATATTTTTTTTAAAAAACATTTAAATACAGAGCAAATTATATGGGGGGATGTGATCGGAAGGCCGAAGGCCAGAGGTAATCAGACCCCAAAACAAAATTTACACACAAGATACTAGCAAAATAATATTTACAAACAAAAGCAAAAAGAAATTATGGCATACATACAAAAATAAAACAAAATATCCTTGCTCCAAACCTAATTATCTTTAACTTAGTATTGGGATATAAAATGATTTTTAATTGGCTTCGAAAATGCTTAACAGATTTTGACATTTTTAGGTTTGGGTCAAAAGATTCCCATAGAATTGGACCAGTAGTTCTTACAGTTTGATCGAGAATATATTTTTTTAAATTTCTTGTAAGAGTATAATCGTTGGCATTTCTAGTACAGTAATTATGATATTCAGCTTGTTTTGAAAAAAAGTAGTTAAACATTTTTGGCAGTGGCTTTTGGCTGTAGTAACTATTAGAAATAGTTCGCAGTGCCCATTTCTGAAGTTTAAATATCTTATCCATATAACTATGATATGTATTACCCCATACTAGGACGCTGTAGTTCGCATAAGAATAACTTAATGTACAATGTAAAGGGTGCAAAATTCGTCCAGGGATAGAACCTTTCAGGTTATTAAGGACGCCAATATTTCTTGCAATCGTTTTTGAAGTTCCATCAACATGGCTTTTCCAAGGAAGATTTTCATCTATCATAACCCCAAGAATCTTTTTGGAGCTCACCATTTGTAATTTTGTATTATCCAATTCGACAATGATTTCCTTATCATCCACATATTTTACATTCCCATAATGAGTACCTAATAACATGAAATTATTATATGAACGGATAGTTTATTTATTTTAAACCAGTTCGTTACTTCTTTTAACTCCTTATTTATTGCATTTATTTTACTGGCAATGTTATCATGTGAATACAAGATTGTAGTGTCATCTGCAAACACAAATTTTAATACAGACGAAGTATTTATAATATCATTAACATAAGTATATATAAGAGGACCTAATATCGAGCCTTGGGGCACACCACACATTAATTTTCTTAAGTTCGATTTGCCATTGTTGTAATATACATATTACTTAAATAGCTTTTGAACGGTTCCTCTAAAACCATAATGCATCATTTTTTGTAATAATATGTTACATATAGCAGGAGCATAATATCATAGGGCCTATTTAGGGAGTTCGTTCATCCTCCACTACAGAAAAGGTTTAACACCATTGGTGGTTAGTAGGTCACTGCTGGGTAGTCAGTACTCTCAAATTATGGTGTTACTTTTTCAATAGGGCCCAGTTTAAGGTTACACAGGGGTCAACAATTTAAAATGGTCCAATCATGATGAAAAATATGCCATATTGTCCGTCTAGTCATATCGGATTTCAAAAATGTATAGGTTGTACCATTCACGACCAATGGATTTGGAGTTATTTAAAAATAACTAAAATGGTAAAAGAAAGTTCAATATCAATTTGTACAAGGGTCAACATGGAACATTTCTCTGATTATATTTTAAATACTTGGGGATAGGGGATATTTTAAACTTTGTTAAATTTAGAATTAGTTTCTGTGGCAGAAGGGTATTGGGGGTTTTATGTTGATTATAACTACTTAGAATTTAGATTAAATAATTGTTTGACACATTGCAGTAACTGTTACACCCTATTACTAATATATAAAATATTGGAAAAATAGCAAGCATTTAAAAAACATTTGGTCACCCGTTTGTGGTGAAAGTTGTTCCTATGGACCCCAACGCTATCTCTCCAGAACGCGCGACGACGCAATTATTCCCTAATGCGTAAACTTAAACGTGAATAAAGCATTTTCTGCGCTGCCTTACTGAAGACCTGAAAAGAAAAACATGTTAACAACAACTACAGAGTGTCCCAAAATAAATGCAATCCTTGTAGTTGGTGATATACTGTCATAATCACTGAGAGTTATTCAAATTTTAAAACAGATTTTAAGGGGGGGTATGGGGTCTGACTTTGGTAAAAAATTGTTCCATTTACAAAAATGAGATAATGCAATGGCTTAATTGTGTAGATTGTAATCTACAAAATGCTTTTTATTCGATCACGATCGGACATTCGGTTCCCGAGATATGGCTGATCAAAGTGAAGCAGTGTACGCGAAATTTGCCAAAAACGCATAGTCTCCTATACTTTATCATGTGAAAAATTTAAATGGGTTATATTTAAGATATTTTAAAAGATATTATTTATACGCCATTTAACGCATTTATTTTGGCTAAGTCGAAGTAAATAAATACTCATATTATTTTGTCCATAATTTAAAGTAATTACATGTACTGGGTAAGTGATTTTTTTTATGTATTTTATTGTTTTCTCACCCTGCGATATTTAAGAAAATTATTTTAAAAATTAATTACAGGACAATGGATGCACCGATTTTGATGATTCTTTCATTAATAATTATGATAACTCAGTATAAAATGAAATTTGAAAAAAAAATCCATATTTCGCATCAAAAGCGCCCTCAATTTTGTCTAAATGTTTCGAGGTCTATAACTCGTTTCGTTAAAATACGCAAACAACCAAAACGAGAACGAACGTAACTAGAGAACGCTACATGCTATGCACATGAAATTTGGCACACATATTCAGCACATATAGGGCTAATGAACCATGAAGCCCGATTTTCAAAATTGTGTTCCAAATTCAAATTACACCATGAAATTACGTGATTGGTCGTTTGCCGGTTGCCATGGCAACGGTATCAAAAATCCGGCTTCATGGTTCACTGCGTATTTACCCCCTGCACATGCCACCCAAGTTTCGTCCCAGTAGCTTGTTTAGTTATTTAGTTACGTTCGTTCTAGTGTTTAGCCAATCAGAGGCCTTACGTGGTTACCATGGCAAACCAGAGCAAAAAATTACATGAATTTTAAACTTTGTGACATGGGCTTACAATATGGTAACATGTATTATACCACTATTTAGGAAAAGAAAAATCACTTCAAAGTTCACTGCTTCAGACCAATACCCCTCCTTAAGTGGCAATTATTTCATTTATATCCTGTACGATTTTTGGCTGATTACGGTTCACTGGCTTTGAAAACAAAGGCCGTTATGCAAACCCTATTATACCAACAAATTGCCCCATTCCGAGTTTGCCTTAGATCGTCGAAGGCAGGTTCACTGATGAAAGTTGATTTTAATGCATTGAACTACTTTCTAAAACTCCCGGTACTTAATTCATCTCTGTAATTTTTTAAAATAAATTACTAAAATCTTTGTCGGTGTTGTTTTATCCACGGTCTTTTATTGTCTGTCACTTTCATGATTTAGAATAGTTAAAACCTACCAATTGAACAAAACTTAACTGTTTATGCTTGTGTTGAACAAAATCCCGTGTGGAATATTTTAAATTGCACTGGAGGGATTAAATACCATTGAATGGAAATAGTATAAATGGGTTGGTGTGTGGACGACGACTTTCTGTATGGAACCATTTTGATTGAAAACACCAAACAAAATATAAAGGTAACCATTAAAAAACACATCAAACAGATGTCATTGGAACAGTGAAAACCTTTCCCTTATTTGTCCAAGATAGGTTGTCTTTAAATATTTCATATTTAGTTGACAAGTTATACCGAGTTAATTAAACCAAAATAAAGAGGTTAGGATAAGGTTAATGAAGGTCAGGAGAAAGATAAATAAAACAAGCATCTGCGTACTTTTTTGTAAAAAACAGCATGATTTGTGTATAATCAGTCAAACTTGGAAAACGGCTTCAATTGCGGGTACGTACGTAATTGAGTTGTTCTCAGAACCAATAGCAAATCATATGAAATTTGATACAGTATATGGAGCAAAAAAAAATGGTCGGCTTAGAATATAATACGAAATTTCAAAAATTGTTTTAAAATAGTTTGAAATATAGCACCAACTTAGAAGGATTGCATTTATTTGGGAACGCTTGTTATCTGCTGGGATGCGCTGGACTCCGCTGGCGGGCAACAACATGTGGCAAGGCCCCTGTGGGAAAATAAAGGGAAGTTACTTACCTTACAGATTCCATTGTAATCTTACTACTTAGCAGGAGCATAATATCCTAGGCCTATTTAGGGAGTTCGTTATCATCCAATACAGAAAAGGTTTAACACCATTGGTGGTTAGTAGGTCAATGCGGGGTAGTCAGTACTCTCAAATTATGGTGTTACTTGTTCAATATGGGCCCAGTTTAAGGCTTACACACGGGTCAACAAGTTTAAAATGGTCATCATAATCATAAAAATAGGCCATCTTGTCCTCTAGTCATATCGGATTTCAAAAAAGTAAGGTTGTACACATTTACGACCAATGGATTTAGAGTGATAGAATTAAAATAATTTAATACTATAAATGTGTAAAAGAAAGTGCAATATCAATTTGTACAAGGGTCAACATTGGGAACATTTCTCTGATTATATTTTACATACTTGAGGGATAGGGGAATTTTAAACTTTGTAAATTTAGAATTAGTTTCTGTGGCAGAAGGGTATTGGGGGTTTATGTGATTATAACTCTTAGAATTTAGATTTAAATAATTGTTTTGTGACACATTGCAGGAGTAACTGTTACACCCATCTAATATATAAAAAACAAAAAATATTGGAAAAAAGCAAGGCATTTAACAACATTGGTCACCCGTTTGTGGTGAAAAGTTGTTCCTAGGACCCCAACGCTATCTCTCTAGAAACGCGCGACGACGCAATTCTTCCTAATGCGTAAACTGACAACGTGAATAAAGCATTTTACGTGCCTTATGAAACCTGAAAAGAAAAAAATGTTAACAACAATCAGAGGTACCAAACTAAATGCAATCCTTGTAAGTTACGGTGCTATATGTCAGATCAATGAGAGTATTCAAATTTTAAAACAGATTTAAGTGGCAATAGATTTTATATCTCTGTCCGATTTTTGTCTGATTACGGTTCACTGGCTTGAAAAACAAAGGCGGTTTATGCAACCCTACCCCTATATACCAAACAAATTGCCCCATTCGAGTTTGCCCTCCGATCGTCGAAGCAGGTTCACCTTGCAAAAGTGACTTTTAATGCCATTTAACTACTAAATCTCCCGGTACTAATTCATCTCTTTATTTTTTTAAAATAAATTACTAAATCTTTGTCGGTGTTGGTTTATCAACGGTCTTTATTGTCTGTCACTCATATTTAGAATAGTAACCCTACCAATTGGACCACAAACTTACCTGTTTTATCTTTGTCGTCTGACAAATCCGTGTGAAGATTGCAAAATGCACGGGGGGAGCGGGATAATACCATGAATGGAAATAGTATAAATGGGTGTTGACGACGACGACGTCTTTTTGACCATTTTTTTTTTTTTTTTTTTTTTTTTTTTTTTTTTAGATTGAAAAAAACAAACAAATAAACAGTACCAGTAAAAAACACATCAAACAGATGTCATTTGGAACAGTGAACATTTCCCTTATTTGTCCAAGATGAGGTTGTCTTTCATATTAATATTAGTTGACAAGGTTATACCGGTAATTAAACCAAAATAAAGACGGGTAAGTTAATGAAAGAGTCAGGAGAAGATAAATAAAACAAACATCTGCGGACTTAAGCATGCTGTGGTGTTATCTAATCAGGTCAAAAGTGGAACGGCTTCAATTGCGGTTTGTTTGTTGTACTTAATATTGCCTTGTGTTCTCATAACCAATAAAGCAAATCATATGAAATTGAAACAGTATATGGAGCAAATGTAAGTATATGAATTAGATACGAAAATTTCAAAATTGTTAAAATAGTTTTGAAATTATAGCACCAACTTTAAGGATTGCATTTATTTTTGGGACCACGCTGTATATCTGCTGGAGCGCGCTTGTACTCCGCTGGCGGGCAACAACTGTTGTCAAAGGACATGTGGGAAAATAAAGGGAAGTTACTTACCTTACAGATTCCATTGTAATCTTACTACTTAGCAGTGAATAGACTGCAGATGACGTCCCAGGACTTGAATGTGGAAAAAGCCAATGTTGGATCGTATCCCATATCTTATTGACCAACAGGAAGGTTAGAGGTTACGGCTCAGGCCAACAAGCTATACCGAATTGGTGCCCGTGGTAAAAGCATGGCATCTGTAAGAGCTCATCTGAGAAATCAAATCTTCTAGAATTAACTTCAAATATACAACTGAAACATTTACAGATTTTCGTTGTTGTGGATGCAGCTAGGCACTGAAAACAGTTCAGTGAACCTTTCCAGCCTATGATACACTTTCTTTGTTCGATCAGGTGTAAACACCTGGCTAACAATAACTCCATTCAGCGTGGCACGCGCATAGGAAAGAAAATATATTTCATTTTCAAAGATAGGTCTGATGAGGAAACAAAGCTGAACCAATTAGCAGAAACAATGGAACTAGACTAATTTACGCTCTTTCGCGTACGCGCGCAAACTACGGATCGCAAATACATGACGCAAATGCAGATGTGTGCCAAAAATTTGAGAAATATATGGCAAAATGTAAAAGTCACGCTGTTTGACCCCATACAAATTTTAAGTAGTGGCGACACAATTTTGAGAACCTGATATAAGTAGGGACATGCAAGAGCATTATCTCTGCAAAAATCAGAAATTTTAAAAATAAATTTTTTACATATAGGCCTACAAAGGTATGATTTGTATGTTCATAGCGCCCCTCTATTGCCCATTCTTATAGAAAGACGTGGAAAAAGAAACTGATTTGAAAGAAACATCATATTTGCCCCGCAATGAAATTGCATTAAATTTGCAAAACAGAATGTAGTTGTCAATAAATATTCAAAATCAGTTGTCAAAACTGTGTCGCCGTTGATATTTTCTATTTATTCTGGTTTTGTCATAAGAAATGAGACTTCAAAAGCTGTGATGTATTAATGGTCCAGAAAGGTTGCTAGGAGAGAGGAGGAGAGAGGAAGGGGAGATTCATTACACTGGAGAGCGGTATAATATTTAAATATAATCTTGATTACAGAAATTAATATAAATCGATACATATTTACAGTGGAAATCTAAATATATGAGACATGAACTCAAGATCTGACTATTGCAAACCCATCGTTTAATTTAACGTGGATTAATTGTTACCAATTTACACTATAGTTTGGATAGTGAAGGAATTTCAAAACGTGAATACAAATTACATTGAAGCCATACTACGGTCATTCGAAAGGAGGGGCGCCCTCAATTTAAAGGTGTGTGATTTTTTTTCTTTTTTCATTTGCATTTGAGATATTTTCCATCTAATTAAACAAAAATAAACAAACGCCAGATAATGCTTCAAAAAGTTAGGCAAAACCAATTGTTAGTCAGGACGAGGGGACTAATCATTGAATTAATTGAAAAGTTATATTTAGACATTGTAGTTGTACCGGTCTTGACCTCAAATGAGATGAAATTTGACAATGTTTACAGAACTCGGCACATTAGCACTCCAAGTAGTTATTTTGAGCACTTCTGGTGCATGGTCATCCATTTTGTCTCTTTGCATTTTTTTAACATTGATCTCAAATGAACCCGATAAATGATGGCCTCCTTTTAACATAACCTGATAAAACATCAGCACCGTCAAATATTTGCCTAGCAACTTCCATTTGATAATACGTGACAATCATTTCTCCTGTAAACGGGATTTTATGCATATTAAAACATTGTCTTCAAATGACATATAGATGACCTATGAGGCTTCCGGTGCTGAGAAGCCTCAAGGTACATCAACCTAAGCGTCATTCAATTCAAGAAAATAATGCTAAACAGGATTGCTATGTAAACAGAATTAACATAACAAATATTTGTCAATAGAGGCCGCCAATGGTCGGAAGTGACAAAGATGTTGTCAGAATGTTGATAATCCTAGACGTAGTATGATTATAGAGTCAAATAATACCTATTACAGCTAATGAAAAGGTCTTGATGACTTGGTTGTGTTTCATCATTACTCCTTTTTTTCGGGACGAGCAGTAAACTGCATCTCGACCTATTTTTTTTATGTCCAAAGTGTGTCACAAACTATAGAATCTCAAACACCTTTGAAATGTCATTATTTACACAAAAGTAAGATATAAGAACAAATACAGTAAATTGATCATAGCCATGTTAAGGTATAAATAGTTGAAAGGAGAAACTAAGAACTTTATCAAGAATAAACTTACACCAATCTACGCCTACAAAAACAATTAAATTGAACACATATGGAGTGGTTTCATGCGAAAACGGAGTTATATAACCATAAACGAAGTAAAAGCATTGGTCTGACCACGCGCTATTTGAATTCGCGCTCCTGTATATGGGATTGTATTTGTGTTATGCGATCCGGACGGCACAGTAGCGTCATGAATATTCACCACCATGATGTCAACAATGTGGATTCCTTATGGAATGTGTGCCCTCAACGTGCCGGTCGTATCACATAACACGAGATACACTAGCGCGATTTTTATAATAGCAAATGATCAGACTAGATGGTTTTAATTCATTGTTAGTTTTATATAATTCCGTGTTTCTTTTGAAAACACTCGATATGTGGTTAATAATATTTTATTGTTGTATATGTTTACTATTATTGTGGAAAACGGGTTCTCCTATTTAAGAATAAAGAATCAATCTTCAATTTTCTCAGTTCATGTTTGAATATTAAAAGTATTTGTTTTGCAGGGCGACATACCGGTGCTATACAAATTGTTACATGATTATTATTGTTGTTTTATCTGCTGCTGTAATTAAAATAGAGCAATTAAACCAGAACCCGCAATTGCAGTATTATTCAGAAACACTAAGCTGCCAGCCAACAGATTTATTGCAAATAAGCGATTGGAGGACTCTGCAATAGTTTTTTTTTGATTATAGCCTTTAGAAAAAGACACGGTATCGCTATTTGTACTTTCAGGTTTAAACACCACTAACTCACTTATACATGGTTATAACACCGTAGTCTGGTGGAGAAACCTGTTTTAACTTTGGACATTTTTTTTCACGTTCAAATAACAATGATATGAACTCCAGAGTATAAGCCTTAATTTCCCCAAATTGAACCAATGACCACATTTGACCAGATTTTTTTCAGTTATGAACACTAACATAAAAGTTTGCATCCGAAAAGCCATCCTACCATTCCTAGAAACGCTCTAGTCAGTACGGCTGATAGTTGGCAAATCGATGTGAAATTGATGATCGCGGAGTAAATTTAAACCTAAATTAATTGTCCAATTATCATCACATTCCCGTGTACCTTCCATTTAAGTTATCACATCAGTTTTTTCTTAATATAACATTTGATATTTTCAGACGTGTTTTAAGCATTCTTTCAGACGCCAATGCAAGAACATAATGCCACAACGATTTTTCTAGCCCTTACGCTGTCTAGTTTTGTGGTGTATGACCCCTTCCGAACTCAACTCATCCTTCCTAGCTCTGCCTCTCACATTTGACAATTTTTTTCTATAGCCCGATTTTTTGTTTGACGAGGAATACTAATTTTATCGGGCAAATATGAATTCAGCTTATGATTTTTTCTATTGAAAAATTATAAGGAAATCCAATCATCTTTGTTTTCGCTTTGAAGACGGGATTTCTGTAAAGCTCAAATACTATCTGACATTTTGTCGAGGATCGAAGTAATTGCAATAGATAATGACGTTCATTTTATTTATTGTATTGGCAATGGTCAAAATTCGTGGATTCCGTTTATCGCATTTCAAATTGCCCTTATGACGGAGTCGCTTCTCCGAGTTAGGGCAAATCTCCCTCTCTCTCTCTCCACTAAATCCGTTTGGTGCTTTAAACGAATCTTACCGTGCCGTAGTACGAGACTATTCTAAGCTACTCCGTTTGGTGCTTTTTCAACTACTCTTCCGTACCACGAAAGAACCCGAATTCTTTAACGCGGATGTATTCCCAAGCTTTTAATCCCTTGTACGTGCCTTCTCGATTTGTAAATCGAGCGGGCGCTTCAATGGTTCGAGAGAACACGTCCACGTAAAGGCCTTTGTTTCTAGACCTGCGCCTTTTTTAACTTGCCTACTATCAGGCCGACATACTTTTTGAGCGCAAGTGAATTTGTTTTCGTTACGAATCCTCGTGTATGGAAAAAGGCAAACGTTCTGCGGCCGTCCCCCAAATCTAAAATTGAAAGCCAATTTCTATCGGAGCAAATATGAAATTCCACATATGTTTTATATTGAAATCATACGTCACTCCCATCATCTTTTGTTTTTTCGCTTTGAAGAGGGATTTCTGAGCGAATACAAATTAGGACATTTTTTGTTTGTAGGATCGAAGTACAATTTGAAAACATAAATGACGTCATTATTTTAATTGCCATTGCATCGTTCCCAAAATTTTCGTGAATTCCTTTTATCGCATTTCAAATTGGCCCTATGACGGAATTGGATTTCTCCGAGTTAGGGGCAAATCTTCTCCTCCCTCTCTCTCTCCACTAAATCAGTTTTGTGGACTTTTAAACGAATCTTACCGTGCCGTAGTACGAGACTATTCTAAGCTACGACGTCGAGACTCGACGATGCCTTAGCTCCGATCATCGCATAGTCAAGGATGGTTTTTTCCTTCTTTATCGCCTACGTTTGTACAACACTCCCTTCCCTGCCTCGTAACAAAGGAAGTCATAATTGGACGTTTGTTTTCATCGCCTTACAAGGACGGCGCAGGTAACCGGATGATAAATTTGATGCCCAATTAAGTCAGGATGTTTTTCATTCTTTGTATCGCACTTGTACAACACCTCCTTCCCTGCCTAGAAACAAGGAGTATATGGCCTTGTTTCCTTCGTCCCCCTTACAAGGACCGGTAACCCAGGTCAACCCGGAGTGAAATAAATTTGAAATGCCAATTAGTCAAGGATGTGTATTCATTCCTTTATCGCTACTGGTACAAACACTCCCTTCCCTGCCTAATAACAAGGAGTATAATGGGCCTTTGTTCATTGCAAAAAAGCTTAGGGTGGTGATCGATGTAATACGACCGTCTTACAAGGACGTACAGTCAACCGTAAGTTATAAATTTTGAATGCCAATTAGTCAAGGGGAATGTTTTTCATTCTTTATCGCTAGCTTGTCCAAACACTCCCCTATCCCGGCCTATAACAAGGATTATACTGGGCTTTTGTTTCTTGCCACCACAACTAGGGTGTGGGGACGATGTAATACGACCGTCCTACAAGGACGGTTCCCAGGGGTCAACCTGGAAGTGAATAAATTTGAAATCCAATTAAGTATAAGCCTCGCCGCGGGGTGTTCCGCTGAAAACCATGGTATCCTACCTTTACAAAGACTGGAAAACGGATCCATGCCAATTAGAGTACCAGCTGCTACACGTGTGCCCATGTTAACTCGGCACTCGCTGGATAAGAACGCCGTGCAGTCTAGGCTAGCTGGATTGGAGAATATTCCCACGCGAAACCAAGCCCGCGTTTGAGCGATGTATTTTTTCTTTGAGGAGCTGTATCGCGAATGGTTCAAATTCGTGGGATTTCGGTTGATGGAATTTTTTTCGAACATGGGGTCCTCGCCGGCATGTACGTTTTGGATTCCTTTCCGAGCCGGCAAACGTAGTAAGTAAAACGAAATTTAGTCCCCCCTCAAAGCCTGAAAAGGTCGAGTGGAACTGTTTTTAATCTCCCCTTACGCCGCGCGTTGGTTCGGGCTACTGAACGATCCCGTACTCCCACGTAGGTCACGATTTAAGCGATAGCAAGGCAGCTAAAGAACGATCTACTCCTAGAAAATCATTACGCGATCTATTCTCAAAGCTTTTATCCGTTGATCGTGCTTGCACTCCCTATTCTCCTCGATTTTAAAATCGAGCGGGCCGCTTCAAAGGTTCGCTAGAGAATACGTCGCCTAAGGCTTTTTTTTAGACTCGCGATTTTTACTGCCTCGCTCTCACGCGACATACGTTGACGCGGAAGGAAATTTGTTTCGTTACGACGAAGCGCTCGGTGCATGCAAAGCCAAGAACGTTTTCTAAGCGGCCTAATTTTGATGGGACTAATTTGCTGGCGGCGGAGGTAACATTTTCCGCCCAATGCCACCGTGATCGTGACGTTACATCGTCGCTTTCTTGAAGGTGTAACGACGAGAGATTTCACTTAATGGCCCTAAACTAAAATTAAAAAGCACGCAATTTCTAGGGGATCAAATATGAAATTCGGCTTATGTTTCCCCTTGAAATCTAGGTCAATCAAATCATCCTTTCGTTTCACTTTCTGTAAGCCAATACCATAGACATTTGGCCGAGGAAGCATTGCAACCTAATAATGGCGTCATTTATATTCAATTGTATTGCACATCGTCAAAATTCGTGGATTCCATTTATCGGGCAATATGGACTTCCGCTTATTATGTGTTTCTATGAATATAAGTAAATCCAATCACTTTTGTTTTCGAGCTTTGAAGACGGGATTTCTGTAGCCAACTACTATCGAACAATTTGTTGAGGATCGAAGTAATTGCAATCGATAGGACGTCATTTATTTAATTGTATTGCCATCGTCAAAATTCGTGGATTTCCCCCCTGTTTTAATCGCATTTCAAATTGGCCTTATGACGGATTCGATTCTCCGAGTTAGGTGAAAATCTCTCTCTCTCTCCTCCACTGACATCCGTTTGTGGTGCTTTAAAAAACGAATCTTACCGTGCCGTATTACAGACGATTCTAAGCTACTACGTTTGGTGCTTTTCTTCACGAAGTCTTTTCCTTACACGAGACGATTCTTACGCGTGTATTCTCAAAGTCTTTTTAATCCCTTGTAACGTGCTTTTCCCCACTTCTCGTTTTGTAAATGGAGCGAGCGCTTCATGGTTCGGAGCGACACTCACGTAGGCTTTTTTAGGACTAGCCTTTTTACGGCCTAGCTAATCAGGCGAAACATCGTTGACGCAAAGGCAATTTGTTTCGTTACGAAGCGCTCGGTGTATGGAAAAGGCAAAACGTTCTTGCGGCCGTCCCCCACACTAAATTGAAGCCAATTTCGTATCGGAGCAAATATGAACTTCAGCTTATGTGTTTTTCTCTTGCAATATAATCAACTCCACTCATCTTTTGTTTCCGCTTTGCAAGACGGGGATTTTCTGACCGATACAATTAGGACATTTCTATGAGGATCGAAGTATTGCAAACGT